>JAJOOH010014101.1:0-17806 GCA_029582605.1 Solanum gracilifrons | reverse complement strand
TTTTATTTTTTTTTAATAAATTTTAATATATTTTCTTCAAATCATTATTTTTTTTTTTTTTTTTTTTTTTTTTTGGTAATAACGGTAAAAGATTACCATACCACCAAGAACAATTACAACTTAAAGAGCACCGATTCTGATAACAGAAATAGGCCTCCAACCAAACAAAAACTAATTACAAAGTAAATGTTGAATAAAATTTCTACACTTGTGTGCTTTCTTAGACTTATTAAGTAAAGATAATCTTCCTATAACTTCCTTTTTTATCTGTAAAACGACCTCCTCTGTATGAACATTTCTCCCTTTGAACTTCTTCCAATTCCTAGCTCTCCAGGTATGATATAGTACTGCTCCACAAATGGCCGCCATGATTTCCTTCTTGAATTGTACCCAGTGCTTCACTTTGATATTGTCCAGCATTCTAGTAATCCCATTGATTTGTATTTTTGTCCCTGTCCATTGGTTGATCTCATGCCACACTGCTAATGTCCATTTGCACTCCTCAAATAAGTGCACAGTAGTCTCCATAACTTGCTCATCACACACGCAACATGCTACATCTTCAACTGGGATGTTCATTCTCACCTTTCTTTCTTGTGTAAGTAGTCTTCCTTGGACAGCCAGCCATACCATGAACCTATGCTTAGGCAAGGCCATGGAAGTCCAAATTAGCTCAGCAGTCCTCATTTTTGGCCTGTAACCCATTAATGCTCAATAACTTCTAGTAATAGAGTAATTACCAGACTGTGTTAACATATATCTACCCTGATTATACCAGCCCTGCATGAGTATTTTGATGCCATTGAGTTTCTTCCAGTACCAACTGCAATCTGTAGGTACTTTAATCAGTTTTTTCTTGGTTAGTTTTAACTTTTATTTTATTTTTTTTAATTTGCTTCTCTACTTATTTACTAGGGGTTTTGTTCCATTCAAAAGTTAAATTTTAGAGTTGTTAAACTAAATTAGAAATTACGAATCATAACTATGTATAATATTTATATATTACCACATTTCATCTTCTTCATTGATCTGTTTTTTTATTCAATCTCAATCAACTCAAAACTCCTCTTAAACAATTTTAAATTTTAGATATGAGTTCTTCTCAATATTTCAAGTCTTTTCATATATTATTCATTCGAAATGATTAACATATTTCCTGTAGGTTAAATTTTATAATTTGAGCTTCGAAACTTTACTGTTAGATGGTTAAATTATGTTATTACTGTAGCTTTGGGTTCCAACTGATTTAGCCATCTCTAGGAGCTTATAAAGGGATTGTATTAGATCATAGACATTCATTGATGATAAGATTGTTTTCTTCTCTCTATATTTTTCTCTTTAGCTGAATTCTCGGGTTTAATTCCTGAACTAGTTGTTTATATTCCTCGACATTACTCCTGGAATTTGTTTCTTCTCTGTAATTCTCTGTAATTGTATCAATTGACGAATTATTCCATTTTTCTTTGTCAATACTAAGAAAGAATATTAAGGTGAAACTCGCATATTTAAGTCTGGGATCCGATCTGCCACTATAAGGGAAAGGGATTTAAACAAAACGTGATGAATCACTGTATAAAAGATTATTGAGTAGCGAATTTTGACTCAGGGGGGCCTAGAATTAATATCTCCAGTAACTGAAAGAAAATACCCTTTATATGTTATATTAATTTGATATGTTTGGGTTTGGTTTTTTTCTTCTCTTCTAAATTCTGAATTCTGAAATGACGTTGTTTTCATTTCTTTTATGAAAGGTGACAAAGCCATGGAGGTTGCTGGAACTTGTGGAATAGGAACTCTTTCTTCCGGAGAGACTTCAAACAAACCTGGTATTACATCAATTTACGATGATGTAGTTGTGGGCTTTGAGAAACATGCAGAAATTATAACTTGTTGGGTTCTGAAGGGTGATTAGGGCGTCATGCGGAAGCTTGCAATTTGCAAATTATATGGTTGATAAATCAGATAACAAAAACTTATACTAAAAATCAAAATATTATTAAAACAAAACTATAAAGAAAAACATTTAAACTTTAGAGAGAATAAATCTCCCCATAAACAAAACTCTTAAACGACTACATTGCGGATGTTATTGTTTTTGTGTTAGAAGAAACAAATCTATATTTATAGAGTCCTAAAATTTTTCTTACTAGAAAAGGAGTCCTAAAAGGAGAGAATAAACCAAATATGAAAGAATATTATATTTTCCTTTCAAGAAAGTAAAAACATTTATAGTAATGTTTTGTCTTTTCTTTAAGAAAAAATAAATCTTAAATTATGGTAAGAAAATCAGGGCAAAACCCTAACAATTATAAATGAAGAAATTGATACGAGGAACAAAGGAGCGGGATGTTATCACCATCTATGGGATGCCCGGTCTTGGTAAAACAACTTTGGCAAGAAAGGTATACAACAATCCCTCTATTGTTAATTACTTTGATGTTAAAGCATGGTGTGATGTGTCACAAGCCTATAATAGGAGGACGTTATTGGTTGAGATTTTCAAACAAACTACAAATAATAAGATCAAAATCAAAGAGGACGATGATGTAGCTGACATGTTGCGCAAGGTTCTAATAGGCAAGAGATACCTCATCGTATTAGATGACATTTGGGATGTCAAGGCATGGGAAGATTTGGGAATATGTTTCCCTCAAGGTGAATGTGGAAGCAGAGTAATGGTCACGACACGAATTGAAGAGGTGACTAAGCATCTTGAGCACCACAGTGATCCTTATTCTCTTAGCTTTCTAACGTCCGAAGAGAGTTGGGAATTATTGGAGAAGAAGGTATTTCGAGGAGAGAGTTGTCCCCCGGATCTACTGGAAGCAGGGTTACAAGTTGCCCTACACTGTAAGGGATTGCCTCTTGTGGTTGTCTTGATTTCTGGAATTATAGCAAAAACGGAAAGGGAGACGCCCTTGTGGCTCGAGGTTGCAAATGACTTAAGTTCCCTTGCTTTAGGAGAGCAGAGTATGAAGGTGATACAATCAAGTTATGACCATTTAGAAGACCACTTAAAGCCTTGCCTTCTTTACATGGGATTGTTTCCAGAAGACCATAAGATCCCAGTGGACCATCTGCTGAAGTTGTGGATGGCTGAAGAGTTTGTATTGAATGCCGGAACAGAGAACATGGAGGAAGCATGTCGAGTTTGCTTGAATGATTTGCTTAACAGAAGCCTAATAATGGTCTCCGGAATGAGATTTTATCGTGATGTACAATACTGCTCACTTCATGATGTCGTGCGTGAATTCTGCTTGGGAAAACTCACAGAAGAGAAGTATATGCAGCTCGCAGTGCCATACAATCCATGTCAACATTTGCATTCCACAGAATCACGGTTATGCATTTATAATCAAGATGATCTTGTTAAACAATTAGATCATTCCGACTACCAGCTGGATAAGATTCCAATGCTGGATTTCAAGGAAACAAATTCTTTGGGGTTCATTGCTCATCCAAAACTCAATACGTGGAATAACCATTATTCAAATCCTTTAGATTTACTTGTTAAATTAAAATTTGTTCGGGCATTGCATTTGATGGATGTAGAATTGCCAGATTCATGGGCTACTGCAATTCAATCGCTAACTGAGTTGAGATACCTTACACTTTGTGTCAAACAATTTGAATTGAAGTGGATATCACATTTACACAATCTCCAAAATCTGCAGGTCAAGTCAAGTGAGAAGTTACGCCTAAGGGCTGCTACTTTATCAGAAATGACGAAGCTAAGGCATGTGAAAATAGATGGTTTTTTCATGGTATGGGAAAACAATGAGCAAGAAAGTTCTTCAACAACTATGCTAGAGAACATGAAGAGTTTTGGCACTTGCGATATACGCTTGGATAATATGAATGCAAGGTTCTGGTGGAGGTTTCTGAATCTTGAAGAACTCGGCCTCAGCGTTAAAGATGTACCTGAGTTTCCTTTGTTTCCCATAGCGGAAGCTCATACTCTCCTTCAATTTCTTTCTCTGGAGTTTTCTTTAATGGAATTATTTAATTCATTTGGATGGGAGCGGTATTTTGTGTTCCCTTCAAATCTTAGGCATTTGGACCTTGCCGGCTGTTTCTTGACGGAAGAAATGGTTTTAAACATTGCAAGATTGAAGAAGCTTGAGAGTCTCAAATTACTTGTGGGATTTCCTTTTGGGAGATCAGAGAGCTATTGCTGGGATGTCACAAATGTGGAGTTTCCTGCACTCAAATACTTGGGATTATTCTTTGTGCAGAGAGAAGAATGGAAAGCTTCAGAGGAATCCTTTCCTGTGCTTGAGAAGCTAGTTATAAGTGGATGTTCCGATTTCAAGGAGATCCCCCCAAGCTTTGCGGATATTCCAACACTAAGACGTATTGAACTGACTAACTGCATCGACTCTCTAGGGGTTTCAGCTATGAATATCAGAAGAGACATTGAAGAAAACACAGGATGTGACAGTCTCCAAGTTGTTATAGAAAAGTAAATTAATGTATTTAAAAGCACTTCATTGCTGCTCTATTTCCACTTCTTAATTCTACTTCTATATTGTCGCATTGTTATCTGTTTTTTAGGCATTATACATAAACATACTCTTTAACTTGATCTGAGCTGACAGCTATGTCCTTCGACTTTAGTGTGCACAAGTAAGCACTTAAACTTGTATAAATTGAACAAGTAAACACACACGTTTAATGTGACATAATACATGTAGGACACAATTGATAGATAGACGAATGGAAAGCTTCAGAGGAATCCTTTCCGGTGCTTGAGGAGCTATCTATACAAGCTACTGAGGAGATCCCTTCTAGCTTTGCAGATATTCCAACACTGCGACTTATTGAACTGTCCAAATGCATCAATTCACTTGTGGTTTCAGCTATGAATATCAAAAGAGAGATAGAAGATAGTACAAAATCTTGTCACTCTAGTTTAACTTGTAAATAATTGAACAATATTGTCATCCGGTGACTCGTGAAATATTTGTACAAATTGCCTTAAAAGAGTTTGTTTCTTCTTTCAGATGTATTATAAATACAAAATATTAGGGGATATCGATTTTACTTATGCTATATAAGTTGGGATGAATGGATAACATATATTATTTTGGGACAAATGGATACCATAAAAGTTATTATAAATTACATTAATTAATAATTTAAAATATTTTTAAAAAAATATTAGAATTTGGTAACTCACATAAATTGAGGCAGGTGAAGTAACAAATATTGGGTCCGTGCTTGCATGGGCTCTTTATGTCTAGTACTCCCTCCATCCCATGTTAGATGTGCATCTTACTAAAAATATTTAACTCATATTACTTAATCACTTACTAAATCAAGATAGAATTAATTATTTTTTTCTCATTTTACCCATACACTTTTTTTAATCGAATTTATACCACTAGACAGAGTGTCTAACGACCTTTTATTAAAAGAAAAAAAAAACTTACAGACAAGTACAAGCAAGGGGGGCTATGACTTACCTTATCGATCCTAATGAAATAACAAACTTCTACTAATTAACTAGTGTGAAGAAAATAAGAGCTAAAGAGAATTCTGTATTTTATGATCATCACAGATATTGTAATACACTCTATGATGATATTACAAATGAGGATGCTTAGATAATGCAAAAATATAAAAATCAAGAAGAAATTACAAATGTATAAATTTAAAAATAGGTTGGCCGTCTAAAGTAACCTGAAGTATTGTACTTTTATCCTCTTCTTCAAATATGTCCAAAGACAATTGACATCTTATCATTTCCTCTTGGATTTAATGGATCTTATTGAATCTATTGACACTATCATATGATTCTTCTTTGTCAGTCGCATCGATAAGTGTCTTGAAACAAACTTCCGAGTCACCTTACCATCCAAACTATGTTGTTTTTCATGTGTCTTCTTTTTGCTATTGTTGCTTCCACTTTTTTGTTGGCCTAAGTGAGATATCTCCATTCCTAACCATTTTATCAAAGTATATGTCTAACATATTATCTTCTTATTCCTCTTCCTTATCAAAAAAATCATCGCCTATCAATAGCATACACATTAGTTGGACTAATATGGCCTTTGGAAGTTTAAACAAATTTTGAAGACCAAATAATTTTTTTTCAAGAGGCTGATTAATATGAACAAAGGGTAAAATAGTAAAGTTGATCAATATATTTTTTTTTTTTAGTTATCATGTAAAATAGGAAGTGACCATCTAATATGGGACAAAGAAGTACTTCATTTGTCCACTTTTAATTCTCATGTTACGCTTTCGAAAGTCTATTTAACAAATTTTCAAAGTGAAATTAGATTACATTAATTTTATATTTTAAAAAAAAAAATTATATATTCAAAAACTATACGAAAAGTACTATAAATTGCAATTTTTTGCATATCAATATGATGAAAAAATACATCGTAAAATGTTAGTCAAAGTACTCATCATTTGACTCTAAAAAAGGAAATCATGACAATTAAAAGTGGACGGAAGTAATATAAGAATAAAAGTAAAACAAGGAAAACATATTTTATTTTATGGCATAATAGATAAATAGGACCTTAATTTGGCTGTAAATTTTAACTTTGACCTTAAACTTTCAAAGTGCACAAAGTGACACTTTAACTATCCAACTCTTAAATAAAAAAACACTTGAATATTGCAGACGCTCCATCTTGGATTAGTGAGTCACTCAATGACTGTCAACTAATTAAAAAAATTACACCTTGATATTAGAATTAAAAAAAAACTAAATTAATATTCAAATTAATACAAGGTTATAGGGTGAAAGACTCTTCAATTTGTTCAAGATTTGTGTTAAAAGTTCATGTTTATTCGTTCATCTTTCTCAATTTAGTCCAGGTATGTTTAATTTTTTCCCTCTAAAAGTTTATTTTTGATAAAAGATAGAATCTTTACTTAAATTTGGATTGTTTGCAGATCAACGACTTGGATTGTTTGCAGACCAAGAAATCTTTCATTATAGCTCTTTTTCCACAATGACAAAAAAAATTAGAAGCTATTTGCATTGAAAATGAGTGCAAATCATGCTGAGGAGCGAAAGAAAGCTTGATTTGAAAGAAAAGGAAAAAATGGGATTTTGATTTGAAAATATAAAGATATATATAAAAGGAATTCATTAAAGGTATAATTGTCATTTCAATTTATTTGTTGTGGGCCTCGAAATTTAATCCCGAGGCACATAGATTGAGTGCACATCACGTGTTTTACCAAGTGAAACTTGAGTTTTTTTATTTAAAAATTGAATCGTTAAAGTGCTCTTTGTGCATCCTAAAAATTTAAGTTCAAAACTAAAATTTGAAGTCAAATTAAGAATCTTTATTTATGTTTTATGCATTATTTTATTGCAGTAGATAAGAAAGGGAAAAAGAAAAAGCAAACGGGGAAAAGATGAGAAGAAAAGAGAGACTTTTAGTCAAAAAGCAAAAATTATGGGTCCCAATGTTTTAAAACTTTTTAAAAGTAAATTTAATTTATTTTAATCACTTTTTTTTTTTTAATTTGTGAACACTCAATTATTTTTTTAAGAAAAATCTTAAATTATTGTATTTATTTAGTTGCTGATATTTCCCACTACAAGTCGACAATTATTTGTCATTTTCTTAATTTCTATTACCATTAATTTAGGGCAACCCTTTGGAGCAATTGATCTCTGTTTGCCACAATCAACAACGGAAGGTGAAATTTTTTAATTTTTTGTCGCTCATAAAATTATGTAATTAATTCAAATATGTAACTAACTACTTCAAATTGGTTTGTAGTTTATCTTTACAACCAAAATTCAAATCCTTTGAACTTGGTTTGGGTGTTTTTCTTCCCTAAATTATGAAATAATATTGTTTTCATTTCTTTTATTAAAGGTGAAAAAAGCAATGAACTCAATCCATGGAAGTTGTTGAGACATGTGCACAAGGAACTCTTTCTTCTGGAGAGCCTTCAAACAAACCTAGTATTACATCAGTCTATGATAATGATGAAGCTGTGGGCTTTGAGAAAGATGCAGAAATTATAATGATGAAATTGATACGAGGAACAAAGGAGCGGGATGTTATCTCCATCTATGGAATGCCTGGACTCGGTAAAACAACTTTGGCAAGAAAGGTATACAACAATCCCTATATTGATGTTAAAGCATGGTGTGCTGTGTCGCAAGCCTATAATAGGAGGACGTTATTGGTTGAGATTTTCAAACAAGCTACAAATGATGAGATCAAAATCAAAGAGGACGACGATGTAGCTGACATGTTGCGCAGGGTTCTAATAGGCAAGAGTTACCTCATCGTATTAGATGACATTTGGGATGTTGAGGCATGGGAAGATTTGGGAATATGTTTCCCTCAAGGTGAATGTGGAAGCAGAGTAATGGGAGGTTACAACACGAATTGAACAAGTGGCTAAGTATCTTCAGCACCATAGTGATCCTTATTCTCTTAGCTTTCTAACATTCGAACAGAGTTGGAAATTATTGGAGAAGAAGGTATTTCAAGGAGAGAGTTGTCCCCCGGATCTACTGGAAGCAGGGTTACAAGTTGCCCAACATTGCAAGGGATTGCCTCTTGTGGTTGTCCTGGTTGCTGGATTTATTGCAAAAATGAAAAGGGAAACGTCCTTGTGGCTCGAGGTTGCAAATAACTTAAGTTCTCTTGCTTTAGGGGAGCAGAGTATGAAGGTAATACAATCAAGTTATGATCATTTAGAAGACCATTTAAGGTCTTGCCTTCTTTACATGGGATTGTTTCCAGAGGACCATAAGATTCCAGTGGATGATCTGCTGAAGTTGTGGATGGCTGAAGAGTTTGTATTGAATGCCGAAACAGAGAACATGGAGGAAGCATGTCGAGTTTGCTTGAGTGATTTGCTTAACAGAAGCCTAGTAATGGTCTCCGGAATAAGAGTTAACCGTGATGTAGTGTACTGCTCACTTCATGATGTAGTGCGTGAGTTCTGCTTGAGAAAACTCACACAAGACAATTATATACAGGTTGCAGTGCCATACAATCCGTATCAACATTTGCATTCCACGGACTCACGATTATGCATTTATATTCATGATGATCTTGTTAAACAATTAGATTATTCTGAATACCAGCTGGATAAGATTCCAATGCTTGATTTCAAGGAAACAAATTCTTTGGAGTTCATTGCTCATCCAAATCTCAATACATGGAATAACCGATATGCAAATCCTTTAGATTTACTTGTTAAATTAAGATTTGTTCGGGTACTGCATTTGATGGATGTGGAATTGCCAAATTCATGGGCTATTGCAATGCAATCGCTAACTCAGTTGAGGTACCTAGCACTTTATGTCAAACAATTTGAATTGAAGTGGATATCACACCTACACGATCTCCAAACTCTGCAGCTCAAATCAAGGGAGAGGATATGGCTAAGGGCTTCTACTTTATGGGAAATGACAAAGCTAAGGCATGTGAATATAAATAGGTCTTCCGTGGTATGGAATGTCAATGACGAAGGAAGTTGTGATGAAACTTCAACAACTATGCTAGAGAACATGAAGACTTTTCACACTTGCAATATATGCTTGGATAATATGAATCCAAGTTTTTTGTGGAGGTTTCCGAATCTTGAAATACTCGGCCTCAAAATTAGATATCTACCTGATTTTCCTTTGTTTCCCATACCGGAAGTTTATACTCGCCTTCATTCTCTTTCTCTGGAGTTAGGTTCCTCGAAATTCTGGGATTCAGTTGGATGGAAGAGCAATTTTGTCTTCCCTCCAAATCTTAGGCATCTGCACTTTTCTGGCTATTTCTTGAGGGAGGGAATGGTTTCAAACATAGCAAGATTGCGGAAGCTTGAGAGTCTCACATTAGAAGAGGGAGTTCCTTGCAGGATATCTGAGAGTGAGCCTCTATTGCTGGGACATTACAAATGTTGAGTTCCCTGCACTCAAATACTTGACATTACTCCGTTGGCATATAGACGAATGGAAAGCTTCAGAGGAATCCTTTCCCGTTCTTGAGGTGCTATCTATAGAATCTGTAGTCAAATTCAAGGAGATCCCTCCTTGCTTTGCGGATATTCCAACACTGCGGATTATTAGACTGGCTTACTGCAGCCATTCACTTGGTGTTTCAGCTATGAACATCAAAAGAGACAGAGAAGAAAACACAGGATGTGACAGTCTCCAAGTTTTAGGTGTAATAAATAATTAAATGTATTTAAAAGCAATTCAAAGCTGTAAATTCCCAGCTCTATTTCCACTTCTTAATTCTACTTCTGTATTGTCTGTTTTTTAGACATAAGATAGATATCTTTTATCCATGTTCCTGAAGCTAAGGGCTAGGCATAAGGCATACATACCCTTTAACTTGGTCTACAGCTTTGTTTTCAACTTGGATGTAAAATAATTTTTACGTGATAAACTCAAAGTTGGATGATCCTTTTTGATGTCACTATTCATATAGACCGAAAAAAGTTCTCATTTTGACAAAAGACTTCGGCGAAAGTGTATTACAAGCGTCTAATGGAAATTGAACTCTTATTGACGAGCGCAAAGCTAATCCATTTCTGTAACTCCACCAAGAATTTACATTTATTTTTTTTTCCAAAGTAGATTGCTTTTTTTTTTTTTTAAGCAAGTCCGCTAGGCAAGGTGTGCCTAGGCCTAGTTTTATTAATAAAATGAAAAGGATCTCAAAGAGAAGAGTACAAGTAAGGGGGGCTAGGCCTTACCTTACTAATCTTAATGAGGTAACAAGGTAACAAACCTCTACTAATTAACAAGCATGGAGAAAATAAGAGCTAGAGAAAACTAGATATTTTATGATCATCATAGAGTTTATAATACACTCTGTGATGATACTACAAATGAGGATGCTTAAATAATGCAAAAATATAAAATCTAAGAATAAAGCTAGGTTATCAACCTCAAACTTTATTTTATATATGTAAGAATTAAAAGAGATGGATTGCCCGTGTAAAGTAACCTGAAGTATTTCCCTCTTGTCTTCTTCATCAAATATGTCCAACAAAACTTGATAGTTCATCACTTCTTTTTGGATCGTGTTGTTGTTGAAACTGTCATATGATTTTGCTTTGCTAGTCGCATTGGTAGTTGCCTTAGAATAAATTTCTCAGTCACCTTACCATCCCAACTATGTTGCCTTTCATATGTCTTCTTTTTGTTTTTGTTGCTTCCACTTCTTTGTTGCCTAGGCGAGAGATCTCCATCCTTGGCTACCTTATCAAATAATATGTCTAACATATCATCCTCATCATCTTCGTCAAACATTTCACTGCCCAAGTCACTATCATAAGTTGTAATTGGACTACGTCTTGAAACTTCAGCTTCTGGCTCATGACTTATTTCCAATACCTTGGTGTTAATGGTCAAGATCTTTTTGGAGTTATCAATTGTCACTGCCATAGATGGATTTGCCTTACTTGAAGGCACAAATATGGGTGCTTGAGGACTTAACTTACACCTTGTAGGTGCATGCTCCTCTTCCTCAACAAAATTTGCCCATCTAGAATCACTCGTTTCCTTGACCAAACTCTTGTCATTTTTTTTGGAATGTGGTATGATCATTGGTTTTTCTTTATTCAGAGTAGTTTCTAGATTAGAAACTTGAAGAATTGGACTGGACAAAGCATGGAGCTCTTGATCAGAATTGGTCATTAGGGCATCAAAGGTGTTAGAGCACACAATATTCCTTGACACTTTAGCTTCACAATTTATCGTTTGCTCCTTGTGTGGTGGGTTAGTGCAATCTAGTTGTTGTAGTTTGGCTGGAGAACATGTTTTGCTTAGTACTTCAATCCAGCCTTCCTTATCATTGTCCTTCAAAGTGAAGTCATGATCGCATGTACCACCAGATTCAAAAATTTGATCCAAATTCTCTTCACACTGTTGCACCTTATTAGCTTGGCAAGAATCTTGAATCGTAGCCAAACTAGGATTTTTCCCAGATAAAACACCAACAGTAGGTAGTTTAGAATTCGAAGCTAGATCAACCTCCAAATTAATCACGGGAACTATCGAATCACTAGTAACATCATCCTTTGCACTCAAAACCAAAGTATCATCTTGAACACAAATATCAACTACTCGATCTCCATTATTTTTAATGGCTTCCACAATTGCTATTTCATTATTATTTGCATCTGCAACTCGAGTATTATCATCAATCCTTTGATCTATGTTTGCTAGTCCCCTCTTCTCATTTAAAATTTGTCTCAAATAACCTTGAAATTTCTGACCATTGAATTGTTCATCTCCAACCATTCCATTATCTTTGTGATTTTTATCTTGATTCATTTTCAAAATCAATCGACAATTGTTTTCATCATGACCTTGATGCTTACAATGGTTACAATATAAAGGTAAATTATCATAAACAAATTCCTGAAAAACCTCTTGAATCTTACCGGTTTGCTTGTCCAAATACTGGAGATGCATCCTCTAAGGCAGCTTGTCCATAAGATCGAGTATCACCTTCACCCTAGCAGTGCTAGGCCTTGTCTTGTCTTGTGTTGCCTTGTCAATAGCTATTGGCCTTCCAACCGCTGATGCCATTGACAACAAGGATCTCTTGGCAAATAAATATGGTGATAATCGAGGCAACGAAATCCACACCGCAGCCATTGAAGTTTCTTTTCTAGAATTGAAATCTATTGTCCAAGGAAATACCCTATAAAGATGTTGCTCTCCACGAAAAGGTAAAAAGCTTACTGATTTTGATAGAGCAACCACATAATCTTCATATTGATCTATCCTTAGCAGAATGTGTCTACAAGCAAGTAAACCAACTAAACAGTTTCCTTTTGTTGTGTCGTAATTTTCCTATCTTTTAGAAAAATCACTTTTTGAAACGTTCTAAGTATAAAACAATTTGAAAAAAATACTTAGAAAAGAGCCACCACTTAATTTTTTAAAGAAATTAAGAAAACTTATAATTTCCAAAAGATTTAAACAGAAAAAGTCATTTGGAAATACCAAAGAGGATTCGAGGTTCAATTTACACTTCGAGAAGGGTTTAAGCATTCGAAGTGTCCGCTAACATGCGATTGACCTGCGACTTGACTAAAATATATATTTGACTATTTTTAGAAAAACAATGATTTAACATAAAAAAAAAAAATAACTTACAATATATTTGATTAACTTTGAGAAAATAATTAAATAAATGACGCATTTATTTATTTTTAGAGAAAGGAACCCAAAAATGAAACATTTGAATTAAATACAACTGATTAGAATATTATAAAATTAAATTAATTAGAATTTATTTAATTCATTTTGAAATAATAATTCAAACCAATTTAATAAATTAAAGCATGAACATCATTTTAAATTAATCGACTAACCTTTTTGAGAAAATGACTAAGTAAGTATATTTTATTTTAATTAATTGAAAAGGTTTTGACAAACATTTTTAAAGTTTATTTGAGAAAAATACTTTAACTAAAAAAAACTTTTTAAAATGAATAAAATGTGGTTAAGTGAAAAGCATTAAAAAACATCTCTTTTTAAGTACAAAAAAAAATGTTTAACTTAATTGAAGATATAAAATTTTGACCAGTATACATTATTAATAAAATAAATGAACACGAAAACATGAAGTGTATTAAAATTAAACCAACACAAAGAAATTAACTCATCTTTTGGGGAATCTAATTAAGTTAATTAATAATTATAAAGTTAGAGTTGAATAAAAACACATAATAAATAATCACAATGATATAATTTAAGAGTAAAGGAGAAATTAAATTTGGGCCCTTCTTGGGCTTGCTGCAATTTTTGTGGGGTTTAATTCTAAACCCGTTTTTGTATACACTTTCTGTATATCAGTGTATACAATCCACTTTTCTGCACATTGAACAGTTGACCAAGTTTATACAGCCAACTTCGGCCCCAGCAACCTGTGATTTCAATTTTTAGCTTTGTATCCATTGCATTTGACATGTATATCAGTGTATACGGCTGTATACAACGTGTATACAGCCCATCTTAAAACTTTACGGGCACCTGAAATCTGAACTTCCAGCCCATGTTTTTGCATCTCATCATATTTGTGGTAATCAGGCTGACTCAAACGATGAAAAGAAATTTGAGCCTCTATGGCTCAACTCGATAATGCAAGGAAAGGCAAGTCCATCACGGACTCGAGAGGGGTTCATACAACAAACAAAAGAAGTAAAATTAGCATAAGTAAGGGAAAGATGTATTTTTGACAAGCAATATATTAATACCCATATTGGTAACAAGTCAAATGTGAGCTTATCAACTCTTATTTTTTACAGAAATAGTAGCAACATATGAATAGGGATGTTAATTGAACTATTCAATATTACTACAATAAGGCATCAAAAATTGAGTACTTTAGTAGGAAAGGTTAAAAACACTTCGAATTAACTAACATGCTAAAACAAGTATTCATCTCCGTGTATTAGACCCCAAGGAACACCCCAATTATTTTTCAAAGTATTTTTAGCTTGAGGAACAAATACAAGGTAACTATTAGATTCAAAAATAAAAATAAAATTTAGTCAATAAGCAGAGACACGCATGAATTATTAAAGCAGGAACTAAACACTTTAAAATGAATCATTTGTTGTTGTCAACTGAAAGGGAATTAAGCCAAAAATATCATGTAAACATTACTAGATAGGCAAGGTGCTAAGTTGAAGCATATCATTGTATGTTCTAGGGGTATTTGAACAATCTCTAATGTAATATATATATATTTTTTTACCCATTTCAATAAATTCTCTAAGCATAAATATGTTACAAAAAGATATAAATTCAATCAATTAGAGTGTAATAGACTAACAAGTATATATATATACATTCACAACAATCAACAAGATGCATAAAGGAGAAAAACTCAACTTAACATGCATTTGCTAGTTGCTAGGCCTTGAATATCTAGACAACATAGCACTTATAAGGATGACTTGTAGGGATTCATTTAGACAAATATTTAGGCAAGACTTCATCTTCAAAGGAACTCCTAATAAATATGACAACCAACATATAACTTAAATAAAAAAAAAATTCTAGGCAAATGACTCATACTAAAGATGCACAAGAAACAAGTTGTCATTTTAGCAACAATATTCTTGCTTTGGTCATATCTGGAGAAAACAACAATCACATAGAACTAGCAGATTTTAATCAAAACAAAAAAGAAAAAAAAATGAAATCTTTAGACGCCATAATCAAAATATTGAATTAATTTTAAACTATGCATTATACACAAACCAAGCAAACATAAAGGTCCAATTACAATATACAAATACTCTAAGCCCCGCTTGATCATATAAACAACATAAGAAAGTAGAGAAGCGGAATATTACCTCTTTCTGAGCAGCGAGACTGAGACGACGGGTTAGAAGCGATTCCACCACCACCAATGAAGTCCGGTGGTTTCGAAAGGAAAACTTATAACTCAAAAATCAACACTCGTTTTTTTTTTACTATAGCAACCAATTTTTTATGAAACTTTTTCTGTCTTTTTTTTTTCTCTCCCCCTCATTTTTTTTAACAGTGATCAAAAGAGATGAATATATAGATGGAAATTAGGGGGAAATCGGGTGAAGAACGGATAGGAATAGGGGCCAATTCGGAATTCCCCACAAATTCTCAAATTCAAATTCTTTACCAGGACTAGAGAACAGTTGGGTTTGGTACGAAATTTCTTCCAAAATCCCAGAAAATCCGGACGAGACAGCAGCGTGGACGGCTTCGATCAAATCCACCGCCCTTGCGCTCGACGTGGAGCCATCTCGTAGCCACAAGGTCGATTGGACGCAGCTGGTAGGGCTGGAACGAGTTGGTGGGGCTGAGGAGGGAGACGCGGAAAGCTGCTGGTTCCGTGAACTCCGATGTGTGATTTGACTCCGTTTGGTGCCGTTGCTGCTATTGTTTGAGTTACCGTGCATTTTGACGTGGGTTCACGCCATTTGCTCGTTGCTTTGATGTTGCTGCTGCTTTGTCGTTGAAATTGAAAGGGAAAAAGGGGATGGGGCCGGGTCAGGGGGAATTGGGTCGGTTTGGAATTGTTGTTTAGATATGTTGTAGGTGTATTTTGAATTGGAATTGTGGGCTGGAATATGGTTGCTGCATTGTTGTTGGGCTGGAAATTATTTGTTGTACAGGAAATTGGGATTGGGCCTTTAGGAAGTGGCCCAAAATTATTCTTAAAAGATGGAATAAGCAATTGACTAAAAATTGTCATTAAATAATGGATTTCAATTATTGCCGAATAGAATTTAATTGGTGAATTCGGCTAAAATTTAAACAAGACGAGCTAATACAAATTAATTAATGAGTTTCTTAATCTTAATGAAATAAAAAATAATTAACTTAATTATAAACTAATTAATTCAATTACAACTAATTAACTCAAAATTATAACTATAACTTAAAGTAAATTAATAAAATATTTAACTAAAATGTAAAATCTTTTGTGATGATTTTCAAATATTTATAAAATAACGTGATTGCAAAAATATACATATTTATTATTAAAAAATGATAAAATTACTTTAAACATAGCTTGAAAGTATTTTGAATTTCATAAAACTCATTAATTCAAAATTATAACTATCCCTAATATTTAAAATATAAAATCTTTTTTGAGACGATTTTCGAATAATTATAAAATATACTAATTATATACATAATTATGTAAAACATATATATCATCTAAAAATTATGAAAAGTGACAAAACTATTTAAAAATCTTGCAAACTATGTTATTACCTTTTTTTTTTTTTTTTTGGAAATTTTATAAAACTAATTATTTTAAATCATTTGAAATTGGAGAAGCTCGAAATGATTAATTCATATTGTGGAGGGTCAAAATTGGGTGTCAACACCTTTGATGCCCAAGTGTTTAGGTAAAACTGTTCGCAAATCCTTCACTTCTAGTGTATCGGATGAGAACTTAATAATTACAGGTTGATGTAACCTTCTTCCTGTGCGAAACCTGTCGTTCTCCCTTTGTGAATTGAATCGTAGGCTCTCCATGTATTATTGAATCTGTTTCAACTGAATTTTTGTCAAATTTTTGACATCTTGATTTGTGATTAATCGAGTAGCAAATGATACTTGTTGATTAGGATTAGGGTTTGTCTCTCCCACAACCAAAGGCCGGGGAGAGATGTGCGCAAACATGGCTGCTGCTAAGTCTCCATCGCAATTGCTCAAGGTTTAGGTCGTCCGCAGAGATTTACTGATTTTCGCAACAAATAATATTTTATATATTTAATAAATTTCTCAATATAAATATAAATATAAAAAAAGTCATCAGATTCTACAGAACCCGCATTTGATACCATATATAAATCCACTAGATAATGTTGTATGTGCTATTCACGGACCCAATAATATAAATGATATATTTTGGGGCTAATAACTGAGTTTTTGAAGCGATTGTTTGCGTGGATAAAGGAATAAGTTTTTTTTTATCACAAACTTGTACTTTCTTTGACGCTATTTAAGGCATAATAAGATTACCACATACAATATTTTTGAAATATTTTATGTTGTCAATTATCATGATTTATAGTATTTTTACGATAGATTCACTTCAACAATGAATGGAATTTTTTGTATTTTTTTCAAAACATATTTTATGTTGTCAATTATCATGATTTATAGTATTTTTACGCAATTTTTAAATATAAAAAAAATAAAAAAAATAAGACAAATAAATTAAAATGGGCCCAATATATGTTATTTTTGTTGTCTCAATTTATGTGACACAAATGAAATTTGGAGAGTCATCCAAATTTTCATATTTTTTTTAAAAATGTTTTAAGTTATTAATTATTGTGATTT
>JAJOOH010014100.1:0-20177 GCA_029582605.1 Solanum gracilifrons | reverse complement strand
CCCCCCCCCCCCCCCCCCCCCCCCCCCCCCCCCCCCCCCCCCCCCCCCCCCCCCCCCCCCCCCCCCCCCCCCCCCCCCCCCCCCCCCACCCTCTTGTCTAAGAACCTTATGTGAAGAGAAAAATCCATGTGGATAGCATTGATAAGCCAAAAATTTCGTCCGTGGAGATCATCAACTGTAGAAATCATCTTTTATACATAGGTCCCCTAAAAAATGGGGAGGCCTTGGAATTAAAGATTTAAAGGTCTTTAATAAAGCTTTATTGGGCAAATGGCTTTGGAGGTTTGGGGTGGAGGTACAAGCTTAGCGGATGGGGGTGATAGTTGATAAATATGGCATTGCGGAAGAGTGGTGGAGAACTAGAGAGATCATTTTGCCCTTTGGTTGTGGTTTGTAGAGAAATATCATGAAGGGATAGGATTATTTTTTGAAAAATATCTCATTCAAGGTCAAAGAGAATAATATTGGGGATAGGGCTGGTGTAGGGACATTTTAGGGTTTGTTTGGAAAACCCAAGTAATTGAAATTGGTGTAATTACTAGGGTAGTGATTACACAGCCTAGTAATTACACTATAGTAATTACGACAACCTGTTTGTTTGCATAATGTAATAACAAGTGTAATGTTTGGTTTCACAAGGGCAATTATACAGATTAAATTTATAAAATAAAATTTAATATTTGACAAATATGTGCCTTTATAAATGATATTAAACTAGGTATTTAAGTTACATATTGTCTCTTGAAAATATGTTATTTAATAAATATATATTTTTCAAATTAATATATATGGATATAATAGATTTATAAAACTAAAAAGCAAACATTTTGTAAGAACATCATAGATTGCATGATGTTTGACAAAAAGATCAATGTTATAAATATAATTTCATAAAATTATTCAAATGTTTGACCAAAAAAATAATCTATCAATTCTAACTGAAAAATGAATGGCATGTAATGTGAAATAGCACGTCCATACTACTAAAGGAAATAAATTGGAACTCAAAATAAACCATAAATTCAAAAAAAAAAATATTAACATATTACTCTTATTTCAAATTCCAACATAACATAAAATAAGAGCATTATGGAGCTTTATGGAAGAAAATCTGATTCTAAAAGTGGGAAGCGGCAACAGCTTAAAATTTTGGAGAGATGGTTGGATTAATCAGACCCCTTTGAGTGAATCATTTCCGGACCTCTTCTCCATTTGCAGCAATCCTGATGCCAAGGTATGTGATTGCTGGTACACAAGGATGGAACTTATCCTTCAGAAGACTTTTGAATGGTTGGGAAATAGAGAGAGTGGCCTCATTACTGGAAAAATTGGGGGGTACTAGCCTTGACGCAAATGCAACAGACAGGGTTATCTGGAAACACAACAAGGAGGGCAAGTTCACAGTTAACTGTACCTATAAGGTAGGGAGACATGGGAGATCTAGAAGTGCTCAATATCAAAGGAAGAATATTTGGAGAGGTTTGCCACAAAAGTGCAATGTTTCACCTGGTAAGTAATCAGAAAAGCATGCCTATCCCAAGGAGTCCTTCAGAAGAAAGGAAGGACACTAGTACCAAGATGTTTTCTATGTAATCTAACTGGGGAAACAAAGAGTCACCTATGCCTACATTGTAAGTTCACAACACCGCTATAGGAACTTTTTCTCAACATCACCAGTCAAAGTTGGGCCGTACCAGAGCACAACTAATCTATTCAGTTGTTGGAGCAGAAGAGGGGGAAGCAAGACTCAAAAGAAATGGTGGGAATTGATACCATCATGTATATGGTGGTCTGTGTGGAGAGAAAGGAATGGAAGGAATGGAAGATGTTTTGAAGATAGATCCAATTCCATTCACAAAGGAAAATGGAATTGCTTAGTATCCTTACTTTTTTGGTGTAAACAATTATGTATAGTGGATGTAGATCAAATAGTAGAGTTGATAGGAAATTTGTAAAACATGCTCTCTTTACTCTTCTGTAGAACTTCTTGTGTTAAACATGATCTCTTTATCACTAACCAAGTGATAGCAATAACAAAACAATCTCTTCTTGAGATAATATGATCGAGAATTTTGTGGCAAGATTTTCAATTGTACCATGCTCCATCTTGGATGCAGTGGACTAGTAGATTCATTTACGAGTTGTACATGTTGTTAGGAGTGTTCTCGGTTTGGTTAAATACTAATCCAAACGTAAACCGAACCAAACCGATTAAATAAACCAAATTTTATTTTGGTTTGACTTAGTTTTAATTATTTTTTTAAAACGATAGTATTTGATTTGGTATGACTTTATTAAAAACGACCCGAAGAAAAAGCCGAACCAAAGCAATAAATTATATACATAAAGTTTATAATTAAATATATTAATTTTTATAAATAATGTTAATACTTTATATATTGTTTCATGAAATGTTATTTATTTCTCAATGGCTAATGAACTTTACACCCTAAGCTTCTAATGTTATTTATTTCTCAAGGCCCTGTTCTATCCATCTAGACCCGAAGCCTTTCTCCTTCACAACTTCTAATGGTTTTCTCGACCTCTTCCACAAAGAAAAGTCATTGTAGCACTCAATGTCCTCTTCAGATATGCTGGAACAATCTTAAGTAGTAGGTTGGCCTCCACTTCTCATACTCCATGTACAAATTGTTGTAAAAAGTGACAATTTCCCTTTGATCTCCTCCTGGTCTTCCACCAGTTCCCCAAACTTTTGGGTTCTCAATTTATTGTATCTTCTATAAGCATTTGCAATCTTGTGAAAGAACTTTATATTTTTATCACCAGCCTTTATCCACAAGAATTTGGATCTTTGCCTCCATGAAATTTCCTCCAGCTTTGCCAATTCTTGCAATTCCAACATAGTAGATATCTAAAAACAATCTATTTAATTCTATATCACTATCTCCTCCCAAAAACTTGTCGGGAGAAGTTTTACACTTGACCCATTCAAGTCTTTACTCCTCTCTCTCAATCATGTTGGTATACACTTTTGCTTCCTTATCCTCATCCCTAACTTTGGGTGTAAGCCATGTAGAGATTAACCTGGGTTTTTCATCTTTACTTCTCTTCCATGGAAGACCCACCCAAAAACAAGAAGCAAGTTACATTTTTAATCCCCTAATTATAATCCAAAAAAAAATGTCCCGAGGTTTTGGTTTAGTAGTAAGAACACAGCACGTGATATGTGGATTAGGGCACATTTATGGATTCGATCCCTATTGCGTGCTAGTATTTAAGTTGGGAGGAAGGTAGAGTGGCGAGGTCATACTCCTCGAAATTTCAAACCTTTGCGCCAACTAAAGACGGGCAGAAGTCACAGGGGATTTCTCCAATATCAAAACAACTATAATCTTATATGCATCTATGTTTGGCATCTCCACCAAAAGCTTTAATATTACTGAAGTTAATGTTGACAGGACACTAAGAAAGTTCCATGTATTCTTCCATTTGATTGTCACTTTGCTTTAGTGCGTCATAGGGTCAATTTCTAAGTGCAAGATTGTATTTTTAAGAGGTTTTCTCTTTGCTCGCCTTTTTATTGTAACTACTTTGTTCTTACCTTTCTTTCATGGAAGACCTCTACTCACTTTTATTATTTTTTATATCAGAGCCTCTTCTCACTCTTTTAATTTTTAACAGGGCCTCTTTCTCACTCTTTTATTTTTTATCACGGCCTCTACTCACTCTTTCATTTCTAACCTTAAGTTGAACTACCAGGACCTACCAAATCACCATTGAGATTCAAGTTGCCACAAAGAAAAAAACAAGATTTCTAAAAGATAAAGAGTTTTATTGTCATAATTTTATAACCTATCCTTAAGCTACACCTAAGAAGAAATTGTCAATCCTCTGTTTTCATACATCTATCATAAATCTATTTTTTCAAAAACTGTCAACTAGAGAGTACATATCACTAACACTATTCTAACAACATCATAAAAAGAGGGTTTCCTCCAATAAGTACAACTTCTTTCTTCTATCAAAGAAGATCATAAAAACTGTTTATCCACTATCATTTTCACATAGTCTCCATGAAATTTCTCCGACTTCATCTATTCTCTAGATAATAGTTAGTGGCATTATCCATAATATAAGCATAAGTGCAGATTGTTGGCAGAATTAAGAAACAGATATAGAACTAAAGATGTTCCGGAACCAAACATACCAAATTGAGAGTTGACAAAGCTTGATTAACGTATATAATGAGCTTCAGCTTGTTCTGAAGAGCAACCAAATCACTCCTCTTTACATTCAGCTCCTGCAACTTTCTTGCAGGCCCCACCAAATTAGTATCCAGTAGCCTTATTGTCTCTTTCAATTCCCTGATCCTCTTACACCCTTCAACTATCTTTGAATTCAGATCCTCCAGTTGCCCTTGTGCCTCAAAAAACGAGCTTGAACGCAAAGAGATCTCCCTCACCAAATGCAGCTCCACTACATCCAAATACTGTGACAACTTTTCTTGCATAACCAAATTCTCAGCAGTAGTCCTAAATGGGCAGGCAGCTTTAAAGGTGGCACCATCCTCTAACTGAAAATCTTCTTTGAAGTACAAAGAGGGCACTTCTCGAAGACATGCGACAAGGGCATTTTCACCATTTTGATCGTCGAGGAGGCTGGATTTACTGTGCTGTTGGATATCATGAAAACGAGCAAAAGGGTCGGAAAAGGATGTAATGTAAGGGAGAAAATCGGTTCTGGCAATATCAGATCCGGGTTTTGGAAGTGGGTTTAGTGGGGTGAATTCAGGAACGACGGGAAGGGATGAGGAATTTGATGGCCACCACCATCCATCTGATTTTCCAGCATGTGGGTTGTTAAGAATTGATGCTAAGCTTTGGTTATGGCTATTAGCATCGGATACTGATTTCGACAAATATGGTTTCTTGTTATTTTCGTACCTTCCCGATGATGGGGAAGGCTTTGAATCCATCTTTTTCAGTTATGGGTGTGATCTATACGAGAATGTGTGTAGATCTGAAGAGTAATAACTGTTGATTGTGAAGAATTGCTTTACCGTTTTTGGATCAAATGCATGGAGTGAGAGAGAGAAAGCGCTGGCTGAATGAATGAATGCTTAGGTGGATCTGCACTCTGCAAAAGGAAGGAGCCAGTCAGTGCCAGTGGGCGGGTAAGGAGGGGAAATGACAAGTATAGTTGCAAGTAGGACCTCAATCGTTTGATTTTGGACCAGCAGGTTGAAGACTATGGTTAAAAAAAGGATCCAGTTAGTTTGGGAAAAACAGAGTACCTTGCGTGATTGGGACCAAGGAAAATTTCCAATTTTTGATATTTGGTTGTTGTTAAATGTTTCCAAATTAACTTGTTTACCTCAAATTTAATGAAAGTGACTTGCCTCCAAAATATAAGAAAACATTTTTTCAAACTTACACCTCAACTTTCAATCCTAATTCAAGTCTCGAGTATCGATTCCCAATACTAATCCGAGATTCAACTCATGATTCTTGATTTGGAGTCCGACTCCCGACCCCAACTCAAGACCCAACTCCTAGGTCCCAGGTCAGATCCCATTTTGGATGTAGAGTCCTGAGTCAGAAATCGGGGTCAGATTTCGGGTAGGGTGTCAGGGTTGGGTCCCAAATCAGGTGTAAGGATGGGGTTTCGTGTCAAGTGTCGAAGTTGGGTTTCATATTGAGAGTCGAGGTTGAGTCCAAGTCAAATGTCGGATTCGGGTTTGGGTCCCAAATCGATCGATAAGGTCGAGTGTCGGAATCAGATCATGGTTCAAAAGTCGGGTCTCGTGGTTAGGTCCCACTTTGAAATTTATGTCCTAAATCGAGAGTTGGGGTCGATCTCGATTTAGAAGTCGGGTCATAAGTCGGATCCTAGATCGGGAGTCGAGGTCGGGTCTCGTGTCGGTTGTTGGGGTCGGGGTCAGGTGTCGGGATTAAATCCCTATTTCCAAGTTGGGTTCAGGGACTGATATCGTGGTTGGGTCTTGGGTCAGGTCCTAGTCAGGAGTTGTGTTCGGATCTCGTGTCTGATGTCGGGGTTGTGTGTCGTGGCCAGATATATCCCTATTCAAAAGTCGGGTCCAAGATCAGATATCGAGGTTGGGTCTCAGGTTGGAAGTCAGAAATCACGAGTCGGGGTCAGGGTTGGGTCTTGGTTCAGAAGTCGGGTCCAGTTCGAGTGTAGGGTGTCGGGTGTCCGGTCTCATATCGGGTATTGGGTTCAAGTTTCGATTTGGATGTCGGGATGGAGTCCCGGATCAATCATTAGTGTCAGATGTCATTGTCAGAGTCAAGATCGGGAGTCGAGGATCAGTTCTCGGTCGGGAGTTGGGGTCAAATCTCGTGTCAAATGTTGAGTTCCGGTGTCGTTGTCAGATCCCTGTTTGGAAGTCGGGTCCTAATCAAATGTCGAAGTCGAATCTTGGATAAGAAGTCGAGTCGGGCCTGTGTCGGGAGTCATTTGGGTCCTAGATCGGGAGTCGGTGTTGGGTCATGGGTCGAGAGTTGGGATCAGGTCCTCGATCGTCGAGGTAGTGTCGAAGTTGGATCATGGATCGATTATCAAGGTTGATTTTCGGGTCAAAAAGTATTTTCTAGTCTCTAGCTTTAAATAAAAGATATTTTCTCAAGAAAAATAAATCATTCACTATGCAAATACTAGAAAATATTTGTCACTCACCACTTGTTAGAAATCAACTTGTTTTCCAAGAAAACATTTTCTAGGATAACATTTTCATTCATACCAAACACAACTAGATGCCTTTCTTTTTCTTTTGAGACAATTTTCACTAGTTATCAATTTGCATCATCGGCTTACAAAATAGAAAAGGGGCCAAAAATATCCATCTACCTTCATTTATTGGTTAACTTTGTCTTTCGTTATATTATAAAGTCAAATATACCTCTATCATTATTAAAGTATTAAAAATACCTCTTAATTGGATGGATTCCCCCAAATGACCTGATTTCACCTAAAATTACCTAATTTGCCTAGTCTTCTCTTTTAACTCAACTAAACTAATTGAACTTGTAAGAAATTAAACTCATAACTGAATTGAAGAAATTTAACTTAATTTAACCTTCAAACAACACCCAACAAATAAGAAAAATTCAGGTGGATAATATGCCCTTGGTGTATCATATTGGTCTTCTTCGTACGATTAATCAGCAGTTAAACTTTATTTTAGCTTTAAACAGCAATCTCCCACAAGTTAAAATAGTATTGGGCCTATAACACCTTGGAAATTAGTAAGCTTAACTAGAGCTTGTCGTAAGTGTTAGAGTCGTAAAATTTGCTTCTCGTACTTAGAATGAAGGGCTTAGGGGTTAAATGTCAAGGTACGACTCCCCAAGAACCAACCAAGGGTCCTTGAGGAGGACCCTAAAGTCTACCCCAAAACTGCCAAAAAAGTGACCTACGGATGGGGACCTACAAGGCGTAGGTCCATCCATGCCTCGTAGGTGAGCTTCGTAGCTCAAGCCCCCACTCAACAGGCTGCAGACCACGAACCACGCCCAACCAAGACGGGATGTGGTCCCACCCACGGTCTGTGGGTCATGGTCATGGGTCATGCTTGCAATTCTGTCCAAGGTCGGCCAAGGTAAGGGGTAGTTTAGGTAATTTCTTTTTAGGTTAGTTCGATGTGGGGTCATTTTATATTAGTTTAATACACCTATATAAGAGTTTTTAAGTCATTAACTAACCCATTCACTTCATAAAATCCCAAAACCCAAACCCATAACCAACTTTCCCCAAATAAACTCTCTCTAGAATTCCAAGGAAAAAGAATAAGCAAGGTGAAGCTAGGGTTGAAGAATCAAGATTTTCTCCTCAAATTCATGGTGAATCATCAATAAGGTATGGTATCTCTTCATCTATGGGTAGCCTTCACCCATAAAGCCCCTTCAAAAAACCCCAATTCAAAGTTAGAAAACCCAAAAATTAGGGTTTGACTTCAATCTCATGGGTTCCTTTCAAATTCATTTTAAATGATTGAATTATGTTTTGTTTATGGATATATTGATGATTTTATATGATTTTAAGTTGAATTCTTCAAGAATCCATGAATTCCCCTAATTTCTCAAATTGGATCTTAAAGTGTAGGTATTGATTAATGCAAATGGAATGTTATAGAATTATGAATGTTATGAATTGATTACTTGAATCATGTTATTGTCCATGCCTAATGTAGTAATTGTAGGTGTGTTGATTGAATGTGATCTATGGTCCTTGAATGGTAAATTACGAGATTTATGTATGATCATGATGTTTATGTACATGCTTTATGAATCCTTTGAGAATAAAGTGATTATGACTATGATGTAATGGTGGTGTTGTTGAAAGGCTATTCTCACATACACACTTATGAATGAAGTTTCTATGATTATGATAATGATGATGTGTTGATTGAAAGGTTATTCTCAATTATACACTTATGAATGATGATGACATGTTGTGAAAGGTTTTCTCACAATATGGGGATTCTTTGGTGAAAAGTTATTTTCACCCATTGAATATATGAGCTATATTATGAATGATGTTGGGTTGAGATGGATATTGATAGAGATGGAAACTCATATGTGAGTTGAGGCGGGGTTTCTAGTAACAATTTCTTGAGATGGATGCCCATACGTGAGTTGAGGTGGGGTATCTAGTAGCAATCTCATTATCACATTTCTCCCATAATAATGAACTAAAGTAATAAGAATGTTAAGTACTCTGTGGGGAATAATGCCAAGCACCGAGTGGATATTGATTGAGATGGGCGGGGATTCTAGTAGCAATCTCTTGAGATGGATGCCCATACGTGAGTTGAGGCGGGATATCTATTAACAATCTCTTTATCCCATAAACTATGTGCCCTCATAGGTTATTAGCTAGTGGATCCACCTAAGCTAAATGTTACCGGTCCTACCTTAGGCAAGTAGACCACCCTTTTCGGTGTGGGTAACACCGGATTCCATGATTTGCTCACATAGTCTATGTCGGTTAAGGCTTACCCTCACAATGAATGATTATGAACTATGGCTTCTCAAGAATGCACTACTAAGTGTAGGTGGGGGTATGGGACTTCATCCATGTATTGCACAAGTAGGCTTTGAGAGTAGTTATGGTGTGTTCTTAATGTTATAATGTTTTATGAAATATGATTATGATGATGCTACTAAGTATGTAGATATGTAGGCTAATTTGTAATGAAGTATGCTTAGTGTGGATTGTTGCTAAGAGTTGCTTTCCTTGATATGATTTAATAAATGTGAAGATTTCCTTGTCTATAAGTATTAACTAAAGATGAGAAAAGAATGGTAAGTATGATTATGGTGGCCTAAAAGTGGTACTTAGTATAGATGGGATTATGGGATCTTTATCTATGCATTGCACAAGTATAACTTAGGGTCACTCATGAGATGGTTCTCTTATGCTATGATAGTATGAACAAGAATATGAATTATGAACTATAGTTACTCAAGAAGCTTTCCTTAGTGTGGGTAGGATTATGGGATCTTATTCATGCATTGTACAAGGATGCTTTGAGTTTATTATGGTGTGTTTCCATTATGATATGATGATCTATATATTGAATATGCTTGTGACTTATGTTTTTATACTAAAGTGCATGATGATTCTCAAATTGGTAAATGCATGTTTTTCAACTAAAATGTCCTTTTTAGCATGTTTTAAAGGTTTTTATGCATGGTTATCATACTTAGTGCATTTTTGTACTAACCCATATTTTCTACATTTTTTCCAAAGTGTAGGGTTTGGCGATGCTGACTTCCATCCTCGTGGCTAGGTTCATAGTAGATGTCATTCCCCGAGCCTACACCCTGGGGGAGACTGGCACTAGAGAACCATTGTTGGCCCCAAACGAACCCTTGGCCTGGCTTACTTAACTCAGCGTAAGACTCTATGCATATTTATAATGATCAAAAGCATTATACTCACTTGAATAATAAAATACTGAGAATGCTTAAAAGTCAAACATTCAACTTGGCCAAAATGGCAACTCAAGTCTTAACATATGAAATGATAAAGTCAATGAAAAGATTAAAGAACTAACATTTGACTGTCTATGAAGCCTCTAAAATAACTGAGATGGATGTCGAGACAAACCCCACGACATCCTAATGAACTAATAAAGTAACTAAAAACAATAAAATGAGTCATTCAGAATGCAAGGAGGCTCATCAACTGACTCTGGAGTGCTCACTGGATCAATGATGCGCTGGATGCCGATCCTAGTTACCTGTGTCTGCATCAAAATAAGATGCAGGCAAACTGGCATTAGTACATTGAATGTACGAGTATGCGAGTTGGAATGCTAAACACAACATAGGCTTGACAAGAATATGAAGAACTTACCTGGCTCAACATAACTGAACTTATATCAATATAAAGCAGTTTAAAACAAGTGCAATATAAAGAAAAATTGTTTAAAACATGATGTCAACTCTGTGTGTATGCAAAGATACATAAAACTCTGAAATGTATGTAAAAATAAAATAAATTGTGTATATAAGAATACAATTACTTCTGTGGGAGTTTCTCTAACCGACAACCATCACGTAAGAGCTATTGTGATGATACAACATTTTGCCTCACGCTGCCAGGGCTGTCCTATACCTTGCCGAGGGTATAGAATATGAACTACTAAGTGGATCCACTAGTCTATGCTAAAAAACACTAAAGGAATCATCTAAAAAGTATGACCCTTTTCTACCCATGATGACTACATGGTTTATGAGGGTTGTGAGTTGTCTGAACTCTCCTCCATATCGATGCTCAATACTACTCCCAAAAATATAATAGTAGCTCTTATGTTTAGAAACATACTTCTTTTTTTAATTTGAGATTAGTGCTAAAAAACTTAGCTCAAAGGCTATCTTGGAAATCAAAGTTTCCTCTCTTGCTCCATTTAGAAAACGATTACTTTTTTTTGAAAACTAACCCGAAGGCTTTTGGAAATCGAGGTTTCCATTCTTGTTTAAATGTGAAAAATATTTTAAACCCTTTGGGAATACATAGTCCCCATATACCTTTGAAGAAATGAACTTCAAACTTTACTCTTTACTCAACTTGAACTTTAAGTCTTAAAACAAAGTTAAAACATTTGGAAAAGACTTTTGGAAAACTCTAAGAACTTCTCTTGACTTTGATCTTAACTTTCCTTGAATTGGATTATGGATTCAAGGTTCTTGATCTCATGTTTATGGATGATTTCATGATGTTTATATGTACCTAAGAGTGTTGGAATCAACTAGAAAACATAGATACATTGCTTCGGAACTAGTACGAAAAAATGGGGGACGAATGGGAAGAACTGGCGTCCCTGGCGCTCTGAGAGGCGCAAGGCACCAGCCTTGAAACTTCAAAGACCTGGGTGGGGCGCTCTGGCTGGCGCAGAGCCCCAAGACCCAAACTTCAGAGACTGTTTTGGGGCGCGGCGCCCCAACCCCTTTACCCAGTTTTTTTACGGATTTCCTCCTTCGTTTTTCAACTCTAAACCCTCTAAACTCGATTGGTTCTTTCCCCAAACACTTAGAATCATCAATACCCTCAATATACATCAGATTCTACTCGAAAAACACAACTAATAACATGAATCAATCTCAAGAAAACTCCAATCAACACTGAAACTCCACTCAAGAACTCAAGGATTTACTTTCAAATCTAATAACTTCGCTGAAATTGAATCATGATTGGCGCGTGGGTGAACTAACCCAACGCTATGTGATCTCACATACCTTTTAGGGATCACCCCCGACCAAATCCACAAGCTAAACTCGACGATCTTGACGAATCTTGTTTCTCTTCTCCTTTCTCCTCTTTCTTTTCTTTTTTCTCCAAGCCCTAGCGTATTTTCGTAAAAGCGTAAACTGGTCTAATTCTGATTAGACCCTAACTTAATTACCAAAAATGAAATAAAATGATTGGGCAAGGAAAAGACCAAACTACCCTTTCAAAATCCGGATTGGACTTTCCTTATTCCAACAACCCAACTTCCAAAGGGTATAACTCACTCATACGAACTCGGAATCGCACAAACTCAGCGACGTTGCAAAGATAATTCCAAGAGCTTTCCTAACATATTTGAAAGTACCTCTAAATCATCATGATCTAGAAGTTATGGCCGTTTGAAGTTGACCAAAAACTCATTTTTTCCTAACTTAACAAAATTTCCATATTTTCATTCATTCCAAAAAATGACTATTTCCAATTATTAGCTTCTTCCTAGTTATTTCAAATTGTGATATGTTATAGTAGATCAAGAAGAGAAGTTATGGTGTGTCATCATAGCATTCGAGGTCTTGACCACCATGTCCTTTAAATCCTTCTTTTATGTTTTAGACTTTTGTATGGGCTGCGTCCCAAAGTTTTAGTTTCAATGGTTATAGATAGTATGAGACAAAGTGTAGACTTCCGCTTGTTTTTATAAAAGACTTCGATTGTATGGTTAAAGTTTTTAAATTTCCGCACCATTTTTCTATTATCTTATGTTATGATATGCTAAGAGGTTTTTATAAGGCTTTTCAGAGTCTTGTACACCGTGTCACATCTAGGAGGTACTCCTGGGTCATGACAGGGTCGTGAATAAACTATTCAGTCTACCAAATTTGTTTTCCAGGGATTCCATATATTGTGATCAAAATTTTCATTTAAAAAATACCTCTTAATTGGATGGATTTCCCCAAATCAACCTTAATTACTCGATTTGACTTAAAATCATCTGATTTACTTGGTCGCCTCTTTTAACTCGATCCACGAAACTAATTAAACCCACAAGAACTAAAATCCATAACCTCCAAACAACATCCAACAATTGAGGAAAAATTAGGTGAATAATATGTCTTTGTTGTAGCATGTCGATCTTCTTGGTACAGTTAATTAGAAGTTGAACTTGATTTTAACTTTAAACAACAATCGCTCACAAGTTAAAACAATATTAGACCGTGAATGACATATTCAGTCCACCAAATTTCTTTTTCAGAGATTCAACGTTGGTGATTGAGATTTTCATTTCAAAATGATTTAACCAAAGAAAACCTCTAATATATAGTGCAAACAACAAACCCAACTCAGATTTACAACACCCTAGTCACTGATCTTTTGAGTACATATTTTTTTCAACAATAAATTTGAAAACTTTGTTTCAAGCTTCAAGCTCCTTTAGTGTAGCTTTTCAGCTCAAATCTTCAAAGTCAAGTATCTCAAAGTGTTCATTCACTAATTTTTGCTTCGAGCTTAAGCTTGAATCATCTTCAATAATGAACCCAAAGCCTGCATATTTGTACTGCCCAAGAACTCGATAGTGAAAAGTTCAAACCTTTGAAGCAATAATAATGGCCTGACTGGATACAACCCACATTAAACTTCTCAAAATAGTAACTAAGCCAAATGTTAACCCCAAATTGTAGCTAAACTGTCACAACCCGAAATCAAGCCATAATAGTGCCTACCATAAACTCCCCAGTAGGTAAGCAAAAAGTCAATTAGTACAAGTGATGAAACACTAAAAGATAAAACTACGCGGAAGTAATAATAAGAAAAAAGAGGGGTTCATAGCATAGATATGTATATAAGATACAAAATATATAGAAAGCCCCCCAAAGTGATCAAGCCAAACAAAACTATACATAAGAACCAAAACCCCGAACCTAGTGTCACCGATACAAAGCATCAAAGTACAAAAAAGGACTATATACATCATTTTTTCCTAATCAAAATACAAAATTCGTAGACAATACAAAAAGAGAAAAAATAGTAAAACTCTAGATGCTAAGAGCTCATCACGATCCAACAGTGTCGACCTAGAAAAATCTGGAATCAACGGGGGTAGCTCGTACGAGGAGCTACATCAGAAAAGAGATGCAAACGTGTAATATGAGTACCAAAACATGAGGTACTCAGTAGGCATCATATGTCGTCCGAGCTCAGATAGAAATTATATAAATAAAAATGGTTCAATAGTGCTAAAACTATGCTTCAACAGCTAACTAGAGACATACAAGCCACTACATACAGTGAAGATAATAAAAATAATGAACATTCGTCACCTAAAAAAAGTAAATCATAATGAGAGATATAATGCCTAAGCTTACGGCCTAAGCATTTTATCTTCCAATTTAAGGCCTAAGCTTGACTTTAATTAACATTCTGAGTAAATGAGCTCGGATGATAATTCTGTCAGCGCGGTTAGCTCATGAATGTTGAGTTTGGTTCATTTAGATCCCGAAGCTTACGAGATAATTTTGAGCCCCCTTGTGGATTTTGGATTAAAATATAGTTGGGTGTGGAACCCATATTCTATCAAGAAGACCTTGTATGAAAGTTCTAACTGCTCCGTTGAGTCCAGAATGTTGAATTTGGTAAGGTTTCATATCTCTTTTGCATGCACAGGGCTCCAAACGAATTCAAATGCCTCATTGGAGATGTCAAACTTGCCAAAAACCAGTTAATATGCATCAGCTTTTGCCAGCCAATTTGTTCTTCACGTTCGCGATCCCCTGACCGTGATCATGGAGGTCAGTTGACCTGAGGACCGCATTCGCGAAGCCCTGGCCGCGATCGCGGAGGTCTGCAGGTTTGTTCCTAGTTGCATTAGTAGGGCCTTCGTCGTGTTTGCGAGGCTTACGTTCACAGGGCCTTTTGCGGTGTTCACAAGGCTCACATTTGTGGAGGCCTTCCGTGTTCGAGAAGAAGCGTGATGACTGGTCTATTTAAAGATAAGTCGTGAACCCACCTTGGTCCAAAGCTTCAAGTGGCGATTCTTGGTTGATTCTTATCGAAATTTGGTGATTCAAAGTCCCACGCATCTATAATTGTCGAGGCTACGTGGTGGAGTGATCAGGCTGCATCGAGAATCATTTTTTTGAGGTGATTTTCACGTTAAAGTTATTGCTTCATCTCTTTTGATTGTTTAATTGGGAATTTTTTGCATGATTGTTATTTCCGTTGTTTTAGGCCTCGAACTATGTTCAATTTCGGAAAACAAGTTTGAGACGTAGTTTAGGAATTATTAACGGAGTCAGTTTCGTAAATTCAGGCGCGAGTCCCTTAATTCTCGTTTGACTCTAAAATTGGTTCATTTTCGTTTTATGTGTTTTAGTGTCTAAACAACTGTACTAACGGTATGATCCTTTTTTTAAAAAAAAAGGTCTGAACTATTTATTATTAAACAAAAACAATACAAAAGGCCATATCAAGATTTGAACCCAAAATAAAACAACAAGAAGGCAAAAAAAGCTAAAGGGGAAGTGAACAGAGACACTCTATACAAGAAACTTCTATCCACCAAACTTCAATGGATTTCATCTTCATCATTTCTAATCAATCCAAGTTATTGGCAACCAATAAAACCAGTGAAGTCCCAACGTGAGATCTCTCAACCAAAAGAAACTACTAATAAGGAGAAATAAGTTAGAAGTTGATCAAATTTCACCTAGACGTTCAAAGCTCTCACGAACGTCATGAAAATGGTATCAAAGAAGATTTCTTCAGCTCCATTTTATCTCCATTTCTAATCAACTGTACTGTAAGATTTCTCTTAAAACTAATTCAAATCTATTGACGGAGCTTCGAAAACTTACCATTTAATCTTTTCCTCAGCAGGTTGAACCTCAAGGAGGTTAATACCACAACTAAAGGTCCAGCTCTAGAGGTTCGTCTCTTAGACTCCTACTATTTTTTACATTTCAACTCTATCACTAGCTATCTGTGACTGTGGTATTATTCAATACCTTGATTATTTGTGTGTTGCTGTGGTGTCCATCAATTTGTAATTCCTGTTTTGGCATCTAGTAAATTGAATGTTAGGATTTTTGCTCTTTTCCATGTTTATGATAACTTTACCTTGATGTGGGACATCTAAAATCGAATTAAATTGCTTTAGCATTATAACTGCAAAACAAAAAACAAGGTTAACAAAATTATCCGTCAAGGAATTCCCTTCTCTTAGCGTATGTTTCACCTCTACCAACTGGTTTTCCATTAGCCTCCTGGTCTTTAAAATCCTCAAAGAAATAGCCCACGGTACTTCCAAAATCCCATCAAGGATCCTGGTAAGAGTCAATGACTCAGTCTCCAAAATCAAAGGAAGCAACTGATTATTAATGCAATATTGCAAACCCATCAACAAAGCTTTGACTTTTGCTTCCAAAATAGGTTTATCCCCAGTTATTCTATATTCAGAAAAAATCAACTCCCCTTCACAATCTCTAATACAAAAAGCACTAGAACTAGGTCCAGGATTTCCTTTTGTTGACCTATCTGAGTTATATTTGTACACCCCATTGTTAGGAAATTTCCAATAAACAACTTTGCATTTTAAGATGGGTGTGTAACCTTTAAGCAATTGCACCATCTTTGGCCATCCCCTAGGCAATTCTCTCAACCATGGAAATAAATAGGAAACATATCGAAATAAATTTCTATTTACCTCCAAATGCATAGCATGAATAGATTTTTAACCCTCGTGAGCAATGCTATTTCTTCTTTTTCAAATCTTCCAAATAATAAAAACGGGAACAACTTTAACAATAGACTTCAATTTATTTGCACAATCAGCTTCCCACCATTTCTTAACTGTTTGTTGCAACTGTATAAATGGACCTTAAATGCCTGCATCATTTGAATAACTCACCCATAGCAATTGAGTTGTTGGACATGATATGAATAGATGTTCTACAATCTCTTGTACATTAGCATTACAACAACAACTATGAACCTCATCTACCATGCCTATTTTGATAAGAATTTCTCTCACTGGTGGCCTTTGTTTCCATAGCCTCCAAAAGAGAAAGCTGACTTTGAAAGGAACCCTTTGAGCCATATGTTTTTTAAATCATCTTGCACCTCTTGCCTCCGCCTTATCAGTTCTCAGAGAAATTCCTTGAGTTGTTTTGCATCCACCAGGTCTTATCCCAATCTCCAGTCCCTTCTATCACCGGGACCTCTTGAGTTAAGTGATAACAAACCTCTTCAGTGAATTCATTAGCTGTAGCAACTCTTCATTCCAGCCCCCTTGTGTCATCAAGGATTTCACCTCCTCCAAATGATCATGGTTATCAACCCCAATAGGTAAATAGTAATAAAGAGCACCAAGTTTAGTCCAGTTGTCGAACAAGATACTTGAATGACCACATCTTGGTTCCCACTGATGTGAGGTCAAAAATACATATTTTTAATCATTATTTACCTCACATCTATTATTTATATATGTCCTTTCTGAGCATGAATTTTATGGATTGTGCTAAATAGTGTATTTTATTTGTAAGAGTAAATTGGTGTAAAGTTGAAGAAGTTTAAAGCTAAAACGAGTTAAAAATAGAAGATTGAAAAAGAAAATCAAGCAAATAGCTTAATAAAATAAATTGAATATTATAATATACATTCAAACGTACAAAGAAAAGAAATTAAAGAAGTTTGAAGTTTACCTGCAAGCCTGCCACGTGTCACAATATAAAACAAGGAGTTGAGCACAAATTCTTGAAGGCGGCGGAGAAAGGAAATTAAAGAAGTTTGAAGTTTACTTGCCAGCCTGCCACGTGTCACAATATGAAATAAGGAATTGCGCACAGATTCTTGAAGGCAACGGACAAAGCACGCTTCAAATGGAATTCAATTCCGTTTGAGTTTTGGTTTCCCAACTTGTTTTGGACTCAATTATTTTATTTAGGTTTTGCTATCTCTATAAATGGTCCATAGAAATAATTATTTAGAGATCATCAATCATAGGGCATCTAAGTATAAAATTGTCAATACTTTTTAGGATTCTTTTCTTCTTTCTTTTCTTAGAGATTTGTGGCTAAACGCCCTTGTTCTGGGGCAGTAGCTACGGATTGATTGTTGAATATTGAAGGCTTTTTGAATTAATTCTTGGTTATCGTTTTAAGTTACTTTTATATTCTTATTTTAGTATTTCATGCTTGATCACCATAGAAATAAATCTCTTTTCTATTCTTAAAATCGAGAGAGGATAAGATAGATAGATCAAAGAATATAAAAAGTTTGATCTTCCATTGAGTTGATTTATGTTTAGGAGTGACACCCGGACAAATAACTAACTTGGTTACGAAACATGATGATATATAAATGCTCGCCAATTAGGATTGTCTATCCCACTCAACCTTGTAGTTAGATAGCTAATTGGAGTAGGCGACTAGAGGCCGAGAGACCCTGCTCATATAATTAACCCTGTAAATCAGTAACTTGATAACCAAAATTAAATAAAATAGTAATGACATTTTAACTATAAATAGGCGATTTTAAATAACTAATTTATCAGTTTAAAACAAATAAAATGCACGTCCATATCCCTAACTTACAAACACATGCATGATATCTTCTAATTTGAATTCAACATCTAAACTATAGCAATGCAAACCACTAACTTTTTATATTGAGTACCATTATCCTGCACTTTAATTTGTCCTCTGTTCTCCAAATATCACATTACAAAAGGTTTCATCATATTTTTCATTATTTATCATTTTTTATCCACAAAAATTATATGAGTACTTTGTTTATACTAGTTTATTGTTCATACAACACAAGTATAATATAGTAATGTGGCAAATACATGGAAAAAAACAAATGGACTTGAGGTAAATGGTGAGTCTTTGGAGACATTTACATGTTTTTTTTCATTTGTTTTTTTCTTATTATTTTTCCTAATAATACTCCCTATCTTTTTTTAAAAAAAAATTCTACACATTATTTATTTTTAGGGATAAGGGTTTGAAAAATACCCTAACTTTGGTCGGATTTGTTGTTGCGATACTAAACTTTCATAAGGACCTATTACTTCTCTAGATTATTTAATACTGTATTTTTTACCCCCTGAACTATTTAATAGTGTATTTTAGAGGTATATATGTTTCCACGTGGACACATTACTATTTATAATTTTGCATTATTTTTTATGTCCACGTGGGCAAATATATATGTTTAAAATACGGTATTAAATAGTCTAGGGAGGTAATAGGTTCTCATAAAAGTTTAGTATCGCAACAGCAAATCCGATCAAAGTTGAGGTATTTTTCAAATCTTTATCCCTTGTTTTTATGTTAAAGTCTTAATTATTAATTTTGTTGGACCATTACGTAGTCTTAATATTGTGACTAATTTTATTGTACCAAAATATTGTTTGATAAAAAGTACTTTTAGATTCTTTACATCACACATTTTATAATGTGTTATTTTTTCTTTAAAAAATATTTGTACATCGCATGAACACGTATACTAGTTATTATTTGAAAAGTATACACGTAGATAAGTCCATAACTGGGACTTTGGGAAAGAGAAAATTACCATTATACTAGAAAAAAACGTAAAAAGAAGATATATATATTGATAGAAATTATTAAGGGTAAGATAAGTTCTCTCCATTTCAATTCATTTGATCTTATTTTGGGAAAATATAAAAGTACCCCTCTCAACTATACGCGAAATTCCAACGACACACTTTAATTATACATGAGTCCTATTATCCCCTCTGAATTATTTTTAAGTGTAATAAACGCACCCTTAACACAACCTAAAACCTATATAGCCACTCACATGATGGGAGGTGTTTTACACTCGTCTCCAAGTCATCATTATGTCAGCGTCACGTCAATAAATAATCAGATCTATAAAAAAAAATTCCATGTCATTTGATTCATTCTTCTTCATTATCAACACCCATTCCATAACCACTAAACCCACTTATTTTAACCATTAAAACTCTTAATAATCACCATGAAAATTATTACCCACCACCAAATTTATTCCTTCACTACCATTGGATTCAATATCTACTATCAATTTTATTTTTCCTTCAATCCAAATAATCCAAATAAATTTCATAAAACATGGTCCAAAATCTCCATTGAAGAAACTACCTAGATTATGAACTCTAATTCGAGTAGAATTCAAAATTGGGGTCATTTTTTTCTGATTGAATTTGGGTTAAGATAAAGGTTGATTGAAGTGAGAAGGGAAGAGAATGAGGGAGGGTGTTATTGATGGAGAACTGAAGCGGCATGGAGGTTGGGTTGGGGTAGGGGTGAGATGTCATATTGTTGTAGAACTGAAGTGGGGTGGGTGGGCAGGAGTGGGGGTGTGGGAGGGGGGGTGAGGGCCGGGGGTAGGGGTAGGAGTAGGGGTATGACATGGATAATTGAGGAGGGGATGATAGTTAAATTATTTATTTATAAAAA
>JAJOOH010014099.1:0-18499 GCA_029582605.1 Solanum gracilifrons | reverse complement strand
TAGTTTTAAAGTTTGAATTTAAATTTTCAAACTTTTAAAGTGTGAAATTTAAACTTTTATACTTTTAAAGTTTGAAAGTTTGTATTTAAAACTTTAAAAGTATAAATTTTTAACTTTAAAATTATAAAAGTTTTAATATTATTTGAGTAATGTTCCTAATTTTTTAATTTTAATATTTTTTTTTAAAATATAGCCGTTGGGCCGATTTCCGGTCCGGTCCGAGATCGGTCCGTTACCGGTCCAGGACGGGTAAACATATTTTTTTCGGAAATTACCGGTTCCGGCACATGGTGCCCGGTTCCATTTCGGTTCCGGTCTATCACGGTCCAGTAGTCCCGGTTCTGATCCCGTTGCCACGCTTACCCAACCCTAACTCCTAACTAATTATAACTTGGCTCCTACATTATCCTGGGAGAAAAGACTTACATTCCCATCAATTCTAAATAATCTACCACCCAGTAATCTCACATCCATTCTATAAAGACGATTAAACTATCTTAAGGGATCATCTCCATCACATCAACTACAAAATGACCTTTCACACGTTAATAACATAAATAAAATTAAAGAGCCTGGTTTGGTAGATGTTATATTTGCCACATATTCCTAAAGAAGAAAGGTCAATTTAAATATTTATCACTAATTTAATAGTTCAACCCATCAAATTTATAGACCCCAAAGAATATCAAATTTTTCCAATTTAGAGTATCTACAATTAATAGTACTTTCTCTCGTAACTTCATCGCCATAAATTTACCTCTTTAAATAGCAAGACCAAAACACCTATATGTGCACACTATTGGCAAAAACAACAAATTCTTCGTCTTCTCGCCCAATCCATCATGGATAAAAACTAAACAAACTCCATCTTCCCACCGATTCCGTTTATACTAGTGAATGGGCTATCTGCGGGAATAGTACCCATTTACATGACATCATTTCTAGCTTTCAACACAAACCCATCATCTTGGCTCGTAATGGGGCTCCAAGAACGATCACTAACTTTGAATATCTTAATAGAAAATCAAGAACTGGTGCTAGTGATTCAAAAATCATATGTACTAGCACAACTAGTATCTGAAGGGATAGTGATAGCCGTGGAGGCGCACATACATGCAATACATGTGTCCAGAACTAGTAATTCTTATAAGCATAAAAGCTGAGCGGAGCCAAACCTAGACTCAGCCCCAACCCCAACTAATGATAACTTGGCCCCTACATTATCCTAGGAGAAAAACACATACATTCCCATCAATCCTAAATAATCTACCACCCAGTAATTTCACATCCCTTCTACTAAGCCGATTAAACTATCTTAAGGGATCATCTCCATCACATCAACTGCAAAATGACCTTTTACAAGTTAATAACACCAAAAAAATTAAAGAACTGGTAAACGTTATATTTGCCATGTATTCCTAAAGCAGAAAAGTTAATTTAAATAATAATTACTAATTTAATAATTCAACCCATAAAATTTATAGACCTAAAACAATAACAAATTTTTAAAATTTAGAGTATCTACACATAATATTACTTTCTCTCTTAACCTCATCGCCATAAATTTACCTCTTTAAATAGCAAGACCAAAACACCTATATGTTCACACTATTGGCAAAAACAACAAACTCTTCCACTTCTCGCTCAATCCATCATTGATCAAAACTAAACAAACTCCATCTTCCCACCAATTCCCTTTATACTAGTGAAAGGGCTATATGCAGGAATAATCACCATTTACATGACATCATTTCCAGCTTTCAACATGACCCCATCATCTTGAGTCGTAATGGGGCTCCAAGAACGATCACTAACTTTGAACATCTTAATAGAAAATGAAGAAATGGTGCTAGTGATTCAAAACTCATCAGTACTAGCACAAATAGTGTCAGAGGGTATAGTTATAGCCGTGGAGATGGACACATGTGCAATGCACGTGTCCAGAACTAGTAATTCTTATAAACTAAAAAGCCAGTGGAGGCAAACCCACACTCTATCCCAACCCCAACTAATGATAACTTAGCCCCTACATTATGTTGGGAGAAAAGAGTTACATTCTTATCAATCCTAAATAATCTACCACCTAGTAATCTCACATCCCTTCTACAAAGCCGATTAAACTATATTAAGGGATCATCTCCATTACATCAGCGGCAAAATGACCTTTCACACGTTAATAACATAAATAAATTTAAAGAACCTTGTTTTGTAGATGTTATATTTTCCACGTATTCCTAAAGCAGAATGGTCAATTTAAATATTTATCACTAATTTAATAGTTCAACCCATAAAATTTATAGACCCAAACAATATCAAAATTTTCAAATTTAGAGTATCTACAATTACTATTACTTTCTCTCGTAACTTCATCGCCATAAATTTACCTCTTTAAATAGCAAGACCAAAACACCTATATGTTCACACTATTGGCAAAAACTACAAACTCTTCCTCTTCTCGCCCAATCCATCAAGGATCAAAACCAAACAAACTCCATCTTCCCACCGATTCCCTTTATACTAGTGAATGGGCTATCTGCGAGAATAGTCTCCATTTACATGACTTCATTTCCAGCTTTCAACACAAACCCATCATCTTGGGTCGTAATGGGGGCTCTAAGAACGATTGCTAACTTTGAATATCTTAATAGAAAATTAAGAAATGGTGGTTGTGATTTAAAACTCATCTGTACTAGCACAAATAGTGTCGCAAGGGATAGTGATAGCCGTGGAGATGGATACACGTGCAATGCACATGTCCTGAACTAGTAATTCTAATAAACTTAAAAGCACAGGGGAGGAAAACCTAGACTCTACCCCTAACCCAATTAATGATAACTTGGCTACTACATTATCCTTGGAGAAAAAGACTTGCATTCCTATCAATCCTAAATAATCTACCACCCAATAATTTCACATCCCTTCTATAAAGCCGATTAAACTATCTTAAGGGATAATCTCTATCACATCAACTACAAAATGACCTTTCACACGTTAGTAACACATATAAAATTAAAGATCCTCGTCATGATAAACGTTATATTTGCCACGTACTCCTAAAGCAGAAAGATGAATTTAAATATTAATTACTAATTTAATAGTTCAACCCATAAAATTAATAGACCCCAAACAATAGAAAAATTTTCAAATTTAGAGTATCTACAATTAATATTACTTTATTTCTTAACTTCATCGCCATAAATATACCTCTTCAAATAGAAAGACCAAAATACCTATATATTCACACTATTAGCAAAAACATTAAACTCTTCCTCTTCTCGCCCAATCCATCATGGATCAAAACCAAACAAACTCCGTCTTCCCACCGATTCCCTTTACACTAGTGAATGGCTATCTGCGGGAATAGTCCTCATTTACATGACATCATTTCCATCTTTCAACACAACCCCATTATCTTGGGTCGTAATGGGGCTCTAAGAACGATCACTAACTTTGAATATCTTAATAGAAAATCAAGAAATGGTGCTAGTGATTTGTCATGACCCGAGTCTACACCCTGGATGTGGCTGGCACTTAAGAACCATTGCTGGTCCCCAAGCGAACCCTCATCATGGCTGACTACAAGCGAAAGACTAACTTAAGCATACAAAGCTTAAAAACTGAAATAAAATTCCATAAACTCAACTTTGTACAAAACTTTAACTAAAATGAACAACTTAGAATAAAAATAAGATATTCAACTTGCCATAAAATAGGCAACTTAAGTCTTTAAAATATTTAATTAAATAAATAAATAATACAGACTTCTCAACTATACTGACTATCTATGAAGCCTCTAACTGATAAAGATGGAAGTCGGGACAAGACTCACGACATCCTGACTAAACTGAAAAGTAAATGAAATCCTCCGGAAAAAAGGAGGCTCACCATAGCTAAATCGAACTTCCGGATGTATCAACAAAGCTCTTGTTGATGATCCTGAATACCTGTGTCTGCATCATGAGAAGATGCAGGCTAAATGGCTCCGTACGTGGAATGTACGAGCATGTAAGGGGAATTCTAAAGCATAACATAAGCTTGAAAGAATCTAAAAGAAACTGAAGAACTTACCTGGCTCAACTCAACTGAACATAACTGAACTCATTTCAATATAAAGCAGTTTAAAACAAGTGCAATATAAAGAAAAGGAAAACAGTTTGAAACATGATGTTAACTCATAATCATAATATCATAAAAGACATACCATGCTCCTTCTCAAAGTCTACTTGTGCAATGCATGAATGAAGTCCCATACCCCCATTCATACTAAGCTAAACCCCTTGAGGAACCATGCAAATACTACTGTGGGAGTTTCTCTAACCGACAACCAACACTTAAGAACTATAGTGATGATACACCGTTATTAGCCCCACGCTTCCCGGGCCATCCTATACCTTGCTGTGGTATAGGACCTGAACTACTAAGTGGATCCACTATTTGATGCGAAAAGGATTCATTTAAAAAGTATGACCCTTTTCTACCCATGATGGCTACATGGTTTATGGAGACTTGAGTTAATGTGAACTCGCATCCCCATATTGGTGCTCAATACTACTCCCAAAAATATAATATAATATTAGCTATTTATGTTTAAAAACATACTTCTTCTGTGATTTGAGATTAGTGCTCAAAAACTTAACTCAAAGGCAATCTTGGAAATCAAAGTTTCTTCTCTTGCTTTATTTAGAAAGTGATTACTCTTTTCTGAAAACTAGCCCGAAGGCTCTTTGGAAATCTCAGTTTCCGTTTTTATTTAAATGTGAAAATATTTTAAATCTCTTTGGGAATACTTAGTCCCCATATACTTTTTGAAGAAAAGAACTTCAACTTTACTCTTTACTGAACTCAAAACTTAAGTCTTAAAACAAAGTTAAAACGTTTGTAAAAGACTTCTTAAAATATGGTTCATGCCGAATTATGGACATGAACGACTCAATGCAAGGTTTTCAATAACCATAGATAGAACTCAAATCCTTAGAACTCAAGAACTTCAATGATACTACTCATTTCAAGAATGCTCAACTCAGAGTTCATGCAAAATTATGAGCATGAACTACTCAACTCAATGACTCAAAAATACTTCTCATCTCAAGATTGTTCGACTTATAATATTCATGCGGAATTATGAGCACGAAATATTCAACACAAGGACTCAAATATACTTCTCAAAAGGGATTAGGAAATTAATACTTAAAGGCTTAGAACTTGAAGATACCACTTTTCTGAAAGATGCTCAACTTACGAAGTTCATGCGAAATTATAGGAATGAAACAACTCGACTCGATGGTCTACATAACTATATGGAACTCATGTATACAACTCTTCTTATTCTCTGACTTACTTCCTCAAAACTTAGTTCAAATCGATAGTTGATCTCAAAGATTCACAATTGAACTCAAAGGCTTTCTTGAACTCTACTCTTAACTCTCTCTTGAATGTGAATTATGAATTCAAGAGTTATGGTTCATGATATGAAAGTTCTCGTGATGACAAAGTAGACTCATGAATACATTCTTCTCACTCTCATACTCACTTGCTCGAGTATTGAAACAAGTTACTAGAAATTGTAGAAGACACCTCAAAAAGACAAAAAGGGATTTTCTGAAAAATGTTCGAAAGAACTTTCAAGACTTGACTCTCAACTTTACCTTGAATGTGATTTATGAATTTCAAGGTTGTGATTTGTGATAGAAAAGGTCTCATGATGTTTAGGAATGATTTTAGATAGCTAAACATGAGAAAAGACTAAAAACCAATATTTGAGAGTGGGTCTGCGACGCGGAGAGGCTTTTCAAATTTCGTTTTGAAAATGTCTTTTGAGGCAGAACACCTCATGTCAGCTCTGCGATGCGAAGCTGAAATTTTGAATTTGGGCACTAGACGCGCGACCACTTCTTCTTCGTTTTCTAACCCCAATTCGCCTAAATTTGATTCTTTTTCTCAATCTCTCTTTAGATTTAGATACCCAGCACATGTACACTAGACTCTAACTCTAACCCCTCTACAAATCGACACATTAACATCAAGAACTCCTCAATCTCAGCCCAATTCAAGAACGAAAGAAAACTCATGAATACATAACACGAACATCAAAGCTTCAACTTTTAGAACGAATTAAAAGCTGAAATTAACATGATTGGCGTGTGGGTGAACAAATCCAACACTATAGAAGCTTACATACCTGAAAGAACCATCTTCTTGAAGGACTTGAAGGAAAATCTTGAAAGATGAACCCTAGCCTTAACGTTTCTTGAATCCCTTGAGCGTAGAATTTTGGAGTGGATGAGAGGGTTTTGATTTGTGAAAACTGATTTTCTATTCGTTTAGGGAAATTTAGATGACCTCCTAAGGGTTTTTAGGACTAAAATACCCTTAAAGAAATAAATAAAATGAGCTGGGAGTCGGAATTATTTTTCACCAGGCAATGAGATCCGTATTGGCTCCGCGTCGCGGAGCTGCTGCCAGGTTTGCGCGTTGTTAGTAAATCAGTCATAACTTTTTACTTAGAGCGCATAATTTAGCAAACTCGGTGGCGTTGGAAAGAGGACTCGAAGGGATTTACTTTTCTATCTTCTGGCTCACCTAACTCATCATGTAATAGGAGTTATGGTCGCATGAAGTTGACCCAAAACTTAAGAAAAACTAGGAATGACTTGAATGCTTTTCTCTTAGGTTCTTCTTGGAACTCAAGGTGCAACATCTAGTGACCTTAATACTCAAGAAATTTTAAATTCCTTGCAAAAATCTCACTCACTATGAAGAACAGTTCGAGTCTTAGCAAATTTTATGGGGTGTTACATGATTCAAAACTCGTCTGTACTAGCACAAATAGTGTCAGAGGGGATAGTGATAGCCGTGGAGACGCACACAAATGACATGTCACGCCCCGAGTCTACACCCTGGACGTGGCCAGCACTCGAAGACCATTGTTGGCCCCCAAGCGAACCCTTGGCCTGGCTTTCTTAACTCAGCGGAAACTTAACTCAACAGAATAACTCAATGCAATGAAAGGTCATAAAGCAACCTAACTGATAAAATCTGGCCAAAAAGGTAACTCGTGTCTCAAAATAGAATATTTATATATATACATAGATGAGAGACTCAATACTAACTGACTGACTGTCTATGAATCCTCTATAACACTGAGATGGATGTTGGGACAGACCCCGCAACATCCTAATAAAGCAAAACTAGGAACACAAAATAACAGAGTCCTCCGGAAGGCAAGGAGGCTCACCATTGACTCTGGAGTGCTCAGCTGGATCAACAACGTGCTGGATGTTGATAATGGGTACCTGCGTCTGCATCATCATAAAATGCAGGCCAATTGGCATCAGTACATTGAATGTACGAGTATGCGAGTTGGAAAGCTAAACAACAACATAAGCTTGAAAGGAGTACAAGGGAACACTTACCTTGGCTCTGTTCAACTCATGAATAACTGAACTCAATATAAAGTAATAAGACACATGCAATATATAAATCTTGTAAAACAGTGTAAGCAACTTAATTCGTTAATGATTAAAGAAATAACAAACTCAACTTTACTTATGTAAAAGCAATATAACTTTAGTGGGAGATTCTTTAACCGACAACCACCACTATGAGCCCTAGTGATGATATAATGTTTTACCTCACGTTGCCCAAGGACCATCCTATACCTTGCTGTGATATAGGACCTTACTTAACTTAGTGGATCCACTAGCTTAACTTACGTGATCATCTAAAAAGTATGACCCGTTAAATCCCATGTTTGGCTACATGGTTCTTATGGAGAGTTGAGTTGATATGAACTCGTGTCCCCAATTCGGTGCTCAATACTACTCCCAAAAATACTTTAGCTCATAAGTGTTTTAAACACATCTTTCTTTAGTTTGAAATAATTGCTCAAAACTTAGCCCAAAGGCTCTCTTGGAAAACATAGTTCCTTTCTTACTCAAATATAAAAAAACATTTATAAACTTCTTTGGGAATACTTAGTTCCCTAATAACTTTTGAGAAATGAACTCAACTCTATACTCTTGGCTTAACTTGAAACTTGAGCCTTAAAACGAAGTTAAAACTTTCAATATAGACTCTTGAAAAAATTTTAAGACTTGCTTTGACTTGCTTCGACTTGCTTCTTAACTTCTAGACTTGACTCTAACTTTACTTGACTTCGATCCTAACTTTCCTAGAATTGGATTATGAATTCAAGGGCAATGATCTCATGTTTATGGATGAGTTTGTGAGGTTTAGATGTACCTTAGAGTGTTGAAAACAACTATAAAACATAGGTACATTACCAAGGAACATGTATGAAAAAGTGGGGAAGGAATGAGGAGAATTGGCGTCCTTGATGCTCTGAGAGGCGCGGGGAGCCAGCCCTCAAGTTCCAGAGGGCCTGCTGGGCGCACTGCCCCAAGGGGGGGGGGGGGGACTTCAGAGTCCCTTTTGGGGCGTGCTGGCTGGCGCGACGCCCCAACCTTTTGCCCAGAAAATCCGACTTTTCTCGTTAGTTTCTCCAATTCTAAACCCTCTTAACATCAAAGGTTCTTTCCCCAAACACTTAGAATCATTAAAACCCTCAATATACAATAGCTTCAACTCGAAATCACACCCGGAAACACGTACCAAACCAACAAGAAACTTCAACAACACAACCACAAGAATTCAACAACCACAACCAATCTTTTCTCGGAATTAAAACATGTATGGCGTGTGGGGGAATGAACCAACCCACCACTATGATCTCACATACCTTCTTAGGGATCACCCCGGATGAAAACCACGACGATCTTGACGAATTTTTCTTCTTCTTCTCTTTCTCCTCTTCTTTCTCTCTTCACTCACAACCCTAACTCTCACTTTTAAAAGGGAAATTGAATTAAAATCAGTCTAGACCCTTAATATAACCAAAAGAAATGGTTAGGGAAAAGACCAAAATACCCTTACAAATTCGGACTAAACTGCGTTATGCCAACAGCCCAACTTCCAAAGGGCATAACTCACTTATACGAACTCGAAATCTAGCAAATTCAGCGGTGTTGGAAAGATCACTCCAATGGCTTTCCAAACATAACTGGAAATACACCTAACTCATCCTGAGTTAGAAGTTATGACCATTTTAAATTGCCAAAAACTCATTTTTTTCCCATACTTAAACTAAATTTCGAGATTTTGAATTCTTTCCAAAAATGACTATTTCCAATTATATGCTCCTTCATAGCTATTTCGAATTGCACGATGTTACATGACATGCACGTGTCTAGAACTAGTAATTCTTATAAACATAATAGGCTCAGTGGTGGCAAATCTGGACTCTACCCTAACCCCAACTAATGATAACTTGGCCCCTACATTATCCTAGGAGAAAAAGACTTACATTCCCATCAATCCTAAATAATCTACAACCCAGTAATTTCACATCCCTTCAACTAAGCTGATTAAACTATCTTAAGGGATCATCTCCATCACATCAACTGCAAAATGACCTTTCACACGTTAATAACACAAATAAAATTAAAGAGCCTGGTTTGGTAAACGTTATATTTTCCACGTATACCTAAAGCAGAAAGGTGAATTTAAATATTAATTACTAATTTAATAGTTCAACCCATAAAATTTATTGACCCAAAACAATATCAAAATTTTAAAATTTAGAGTATCTACAGTTAATATTACTTTCTCTCTTAATTTCATCGCCATAAATTTACCTCTATAAATAACAAGAACAAAACACCTATATGTTCACATTATTGGCAAAAACAACAAACTCTTCCTCTTCTTGCCCAATCCATCATGGATCAAAACCAAAAAAACTCCATCTTCCCACCGATTCCCTTTATACTAGTGAATGGGCTATATGCAGGAATAATCACCATTTACCTGACATCATTTCCATCTTTCAACACAAACCCATCATCTTGGGTCGTAATGGGGATCCAAGAACGATCACTAACTTTGAACATCTTTATAGAAAATCAAGAAATGGAGCTAGTGATTGAAAACTCATATATACTAGCACAAATAGTGTTGGAGGGGATAGTGATAGCCGTGGAGACGGATACACGTGCAATGCATGTGACCAGAACTAGAAATTCTTATAAACTTAAAAGCCTTGTAGAGGCAAACCTAGACTCTACCCCAACCCCACCTAATGATAACTTAGCCCCTACATTATCTTGGAAGAAAAGACTTACATTCCCATCAATCCTAAATAATTTACCACCCAGTAATCTCACATCCCTTTTACAAAGCCGATTAAACAATCTTAAGGAATCACTCCATTACATCAACTGCAAAATGACCTTTCACACGTTAATAACACAAATAAAATTAAAGAGCCTGGTTTGGTAGACGTTATATTTGCCACGTATTCCTAAATCAGAAAGGTCAATTTAAATATTTGTCGCTAATTTAATAGTTCAACTCATAAAATTTATAGAAACCAAACAATATCAATTTTTTAAATTTAGAGTATCTACAATTAATATTACTTTCTCGCGTAACTTCATCGCCATAAATTTACCTCTTTAAATAGCAAGACCAAAACACCTCTCTGTTCACAGTTTTGGCAAAAACAACATACTCTTCCTCTTCTCGCCCAATCCATCATGGATCAAAACCAAACAAATTCCATCTACCCACCGATTCCATTTATACTAGTGAATGGGCAATATGCGGGAATAATCCCATTTCCAAGACATCATTTTTAGTTTTCAACACAAACCCATCATCTTGGGTCATAATGGGGCTCCAAGAACAATAGCTAACTTTGAATATCTTAATTGAAAATCAAGAAATGGTGCTTGTGATTCAAAATTCATCTGTACTAGCACAAATAGTGTCGGAGGGGATAGTGATAGTCGTGGAGACGGACATACGTGCAATGCACGTGTCCAGAACTAGTTATTCTTATAAACTTAAAAGCCCAGTGGACGCAAACCCAGACTCTACCCCAACCCCAACTAATGATAACTTTTCCCCTACATTATCCTAGGATAAAAATACTTACATTCCCATCAATCCTAAAAAATCTACCACCCATTAATTTCACATCCCTCCTACGAAGCCGATTAAATTATCTTAAGGGATCATTCCCATCACATCAACTGCAAAATGACCTTTCACACGTTAATAACACAAAAAAAATTAAAGAGCCTGGTTTGGTTAGCGTTATATTTGCCACGTATTCCTAAAGCAGAAAGGTCAGTTTAAATATTAATTACTAATTTATTAGTTCAACCCATAAAATCTATAGACCCCAAATAATATCAAAATTTTCAAATTTAGAGTATCTAAAATTAATATTACTTTGTCTCTTTACATCATTGCCATAAATTTACCTCTTCAAATAGCAAGACCAAAACACCTACATGTTCACACTATTGGAAAAAAACAACAAACTCTTCCTCTTCTCGCCCAATCCATCATGGATAAAAATAAAACAAATTCCATCTACCCACCGATTCCCTTTATACAAGTGAATGGGCTATCTGCAGGAATAGTCCCCATTTACAAGATATCATTTTTAGTTTTCAACAAAATCCCATCATCTTGGGTCATAATGGGGCTCCAAGAACGATAGCTAACTTTGAATATCTTATTTGAAAATCAAGAAATGGTGCTTGAAATTCAAAATTCATCTGTACTAACACAAATAGTGTCGGAGGGAATAGTGATAGCTGTGGAGACGGACACACGTGCAATGCACGTTTCCAGAACTAGTTATTCTTATAAACTTAAAAGCCCAGTGGACGCAAACCCAGACTCTACCCCAATTCCAACTAATGATAACTTTGCCCCTACATTATCCTAGGATAAAAATACCTACATTCCCATCAATCCTAAAAAATCTACCACCAATTAATTTCACATCCCTTCTACGAAGCAGATTAAACTATCTTAAGGAATTATCTCCATCACATCAACTGCAAAATGACCTTTCACACGTTAATAACACAAAAAGAATTAAAGAGCCTGGTTTGGTTAACGTTATATTTTCCACGTATTTCTAAAGCAGAAATGTCAGTTTAAATATTAATTACTAATTTAATAGTTCAACCCATAAAATCTATAGACCTCAAATAATATCAAATTTTTCAAATTTAGAGTATCTAAAATAAATATTACCTTCTCTCTTAACATCATCGCCATAAATTTACCTCTTCAAATAGCAAGACCAAAACACCTACATGTTCACTCTATTGGCAAAAACAACAAACTCTTCCTCTTCTCGCCCAACGCATCATGGATCAAAACCAATCAAACTCCATCTTCCCACCGATTCCCTTTATATTAGTGAATGGGCTATTTGTGGGAATAGTCCCCATTTACATGACTTCATTTTCAGCTTTCAACAGAAACCCATCATTTTGGGTCGTAATGGGGCTCCAAAAACGATCACTAACTTTGAATATCTTAATATAAAATCAAGAAATGGTGGTGGTGATTCAAAACTCATATGTACTAGCACAAATAGTGTCGGAGGGGATAGTGATGGCCGTGGAGACAGACACACGTACAATGCACGTGTCCAGAACAAGTAATTCTTATAAACTTAAAAGTCCAGTAGAGGCAAACCTAGGCTCTACCCCAATCCCAACTAATGATAACTTGGCCCGTACATTATCATGTAAGAAAAAGATTTACATTCCCATCAATCCTATACAATCCACCCAGTAATCTCACACCCCTTCTACGAAGCCGATTAAACTATCTTAAGGGATCATCTCCATCACATCAACTGCAAAATAACCTTTCACACGTTAATACCATAAATAAAATTAAAAATCTTGGTTTGGTAGACGTTATATTTGCCTCGTATTCCTAAAGCAGAAAAGTCATTTTAAATATTTATCACTAATTTAATAGTTCAATCCATAAAATTTATTGACCCCAAAGAATATCAACTTTTTCAAAATTAGAGTATCTACAATTAATATTACTCTCTCTCGTAACTTCATCACCATAAATTTACCTCTTTGAATAGCAAGACCAAAACACCTATATGTTCAAACTATTGGTCAAAACAACAAACACTTCCTCTTCTCACCCAATCCATCATGGATCAAAACCAAACGAACTCCATCTTCCCACTGATTACCTTTATGCCAGTGAATGGGCTATCTGCGGGAATAGTCCCTATTTTCATGACATTATTTCCATCTGTCAATACAAACCCTTTATATTAGGTTGTAATGGGGCTCCAAGAATGATCGCTAACTTTGAATATCTTCTTAAAAAATCAAGAAATGGTGCTAGTGATTCAAAACTCATCTGTACTAGGACAAATAGTGTCGGAGGGGATAGTGATAGCCCGGGAGACGCACACAAGTGCAATGCACGTGGCCATAACTAGTAATTCTTATAAACATAAAATCCCAGTGGAGGCAAACCTAGAATCTACCCCAACCACAACTAATGATAACTTGGCCCCTACATTATCCTGGGAGAAAAATACTTATATTCCAATCAATTCTAAATAATCTACCACCCATTAATTTCACATCCCTTCTACTAAGCCGATTAAACTATCTTAAGGGATCATCTCCATCACATCAACTGAAAAATGACCTTTCACATGTTAATAACACAAAAAAAAATTAAAGAACCTGGTATGGTAAATGTTATATTTGCCACGTATTCCTAAAGCAGAAAGGTCAATTGAAATATTAATAACTAATTTAATAGTTCAACCCATTAAATTTATAGACCCAAAACTATATCAATTTTTTTAAAACTTAGAGTATCTACACTTAATATTACTATCTCTCTTAACTTCATCGCAATAAATTTACCTCTTAAATAGCAAGACCAAAACACCTATATGTTCACACTATTGGCAAAAAAACAAACTCTTCCTCTTCTCGCCCAATCCATCATGGATCAAAACCAAAAAAATTCTATCTTCCCACCGATTCCCTTTATACTAGTGAATGGGCGTAGCCGTGGAAAGAACACACGTGCAATGCAAGTGTCTAGAACTAGTAATTCTTATAAACTAAAAATCTTAGTGGACGAAAACCTAGACTCTACCCTAACCCCAACTAATGATAACTTGTCCCCTCCATTATCCTATGAGAAAATGACTTACATTCCCATCAATTCTAAAAAATCTACCACCCAGTAATTTCACATCCCTTCTACAAAGATGATTAAACTATCTTAAGGGCTCGTCTCTATCACATCAACTGCAAAATGACCTTTCAAACATTAATAACACAAATAAAATTAAATAGCCTGGTTTGGTACACATTTTATTTTCCACATATTCCTAAAGTTGAAAGGTCAGTTTAAATATTAATTACTAATTTAATAGTTCAACCCCTAAAATCTATAAACCCCAAACAATATCAAATTTTTTCAAATTTAGAGTATCTACAATTAATATTACGTTCTCTCTTAACTTCATCACCATAAATTTACCTCTTTAAATAGCAAGACCAAAACACCTATATGTTCACACTATTGGTAAAAACAACAAAATCATCCTCTTCTCGCCCAATCCATCATGGATCAAAACCAAACAAACTCCATCTTCCCACCAATTCCCTTTATACTAGTGAATGGGCAATCTGCGAGAATAGTCCCCATTTACATGACATCATTTCCAGCTTTCAACACAAACCCATCATCTTGGGTCGTGATAGGGTACCAAGATCGATCGCCTACTTTGAATATATTAAAAGAAAATCAACAAATGGTGCTTGTGATTCAAAACTCATATGTACTAGCACAAATAGAGTTGGAGGGGATAGTGATAGCCATGGAGATGGACACACGTGCAATACACGTGTCTAGAACCAGTAATTCTTACTTAAAATCCCATGTGAGGCAAACCTAGACTCTACTCCAACCACAACTAATGATAACTTTGCCCCTACATTAATCTGGGAGAAAAATACTTACATTCCCATCAATCATAAATAATCTACCACCCAGTAATTTCACATCCCTTCTACAAAGCCGATTAAACTATCTTAAGGGATCATCTCCATCACATCAACTGCAAAATGACCTTTCACGCATTAATAACATAAATACAATTAAAGAGCCTGGTTTTGTACACGTTATATTTTCCACGTATTCCTAAAGTTGAAAGGTCAGTTTAAATATTAATTACTAATTTAATAGTTCAACTCATAAAATCTATAGACCCTAAACAATATGAAAATTTTCAAATTTAGAGTATCTACAATTAATAATACTTTCTCTCTTAACTTCATCACCATAAATTTACCTCTTTAAATAGCAAGACCAAAACACCTATATGTTCACACTATTGGTAAAAACAACAAACTCTTCGTCTTCTCGCCCAATCCATCATGGATTAAAACCAAACAAACTTCATCTTCCCACCGACTCCCTTTATACTAGTGAATGGGCTATCTGCGGGAATAGTCCCCATTTACATGACATCATTTCCAGCTTTCAACACAAATCCATTATCATGGGTCGTAATGGGGCTCCAAGAACGATCACTAACTTTGAATATCTTAATATAAAATCAAGAAGTGGTGCTAGTGATTCAAAACACATATGTACTAGCACAACTAATGTCGGAGGGGATAATGATGGCCGTGGAGACAGACACACGTGCAATGCACGTGTCCAGAACTAGTAATTCTTATAAACTTAAAAGCCCAGTAGAGGCAAACCTAGACTCTACCCCAACCCCAACTAATGATAACTTGGCCGCTACATTATCCTGTGAGAAAGAAGATTTACATTCCCATTAATCCTAAATAATGTACCACCTAGTAATTTCACATCCCTTCTACAAAGCCGATTAAACCATCTTAAGTGATCATCTCCATCACTTCAAATGCAAAATGACCTTTCACACGTTAATAACACAAAAAAAATTAAAGAGCCTGGTTTGGTAGACGTTATATTTGCTATGTATTCTTAAAGTATAAAGGTCAATTCAAATATCAATTACTAATTTAATAGATCAACCCATAAAATTTATAGACCCCAAACAATATAAATTTTTCAAATTTAGAGTATCTACAAATAATATTACTTTCTCTCATAACATTATCGTCATAAATTTACCTCTTTAAATAGCAAGACCAAAACACCTATATTTTTACACTATTGGCAAAAACAACAAACTCTTCCTCTTCTCGCCCAATCCATCATGGATCAAAACTAAACAAACTCCATCTTCCCACCGATTCCCTTTATACTAGTGAATGGGCTATCTGCGGGAACAATCCTTATTTACATGACATCATTTCCAGCTTTCAATTCAAACCCATCATCTTGGGTCGTAATGGGGCTCCAAGAACGATCACTAACTTTGAATAGCTTAATAGAAAATCAAGAAATGGTGCTAGTGATTCAAAACTCATATGTACTAGCACAAATAGTGTCGGAGGGGATAGTGATAGTGGTGGAGACCTACAATAGTCATCTCTGGATGTGGACAACTCTTCTGCCACCAGAGAACTACCAAATTCCAGTGTTACCCTTCTTTCATATTCCAACATGGGGGACGCCGATGTGCAATCCCTTATACCCAGGGGCGAACCCACATTGGACATTTCGGGTTCTCGAGTACCCATTAATTTAGTATCGAACTATATATATTTATATAAAAATTAGAAAGAAAGATATAAAATTTAACCGTGAGCACCCAGTACACAAGTTGTCAAATGGTTTAGTGGTCATTTGTCGGGGTTTAAGTCTGTTTGTTGCATCTTCGTCTTGGGTTTGATTCCCTGTCTAAGCAATTTCTTAAAGTTATTTTGAAGACCAACTCTTCTATTCTGACTTATTTATTTCATTTAGACCTTTTATTTTTCACTCCTTTGTGTTGATTGTTCTTTTTACTCTTTCTCTGTTTCGCTTTTGCTATTTTTTCCTAATTTATTTTGTAGAAAAGAAAAATCTTTTTCGTTATTCAAAATAATATTTATTGTAATTTTATCATAATAATATTTGTTGCTACTGTGTTTTAATTTGATTGTCTATTTTATGACAAGTCATAAATTTGTTGCATCTTTGTCTTGGGTTCGATTCCCTCTCTAAGCAATTTTTTAAAATTATTTTGAAGACCGACTCCTTTATTCTGACTTATTTATTTCATTTAGACCTTTTATTTTTCACTCATTTGTGTTGATTGTTCTTTTTACTCTTTCTCTGTTTCGCTTTTGCTATTTTTTCCTAATTTTTTTTTGTAAAAAAAATAAATCTTTTCCGTTATTCAAAATAATATTTATTGTAATTTTATCGTAATAATATTTTTTGCTATTGTGTTTTAATTTGATTGTCTATTTTATGGCAAGTCATAAATTTGTTTACTTATATTTTGTGACGGTAGTCAAGGGAGCACCCATGACCTTAAAATTCTGAATCTGCCACTGCTTATACCAACACAATTCTATGGTAGTGCCAGTATTCTCACCAGGCTTCCCTAACAACCAAGGCATAAATCCTCTCTACCATCACTTGCAAGTACATGGATTAGCATAGATAACTGGGTTTTATTTCCAATTGTGGGACAGTCAGGACCTATGGAGAGCACGGGGGAACAAATGTCAAACAATGTAACTTCTGTATCTCAGGTATACGCTAATGTAAATCTAATGTCATTTAAACCTGTGAATACAAAGATTTAAAAATAAAAAATCTTTATTTTTCGAAAGACTTGATTGTTTCCATGTTAACAATGATTAAGGGTGTCAAATGAGTGGGATGGGTTGAAAATGGAGATATTAAAATAGGTTGAAATAGAAATCAGGTTGGTCCTGACCCGCCCAAGTTTACTTTGGGTTCAAATGGGTTTGGCCCAAATGGGCTTTAAACGGATTGGGTCTTGACTGCCCAATTTGACCCGCTTAATCTCAATAAGTTTAATATATTGTTATTTAAATTTTAAAACCACAATTTAAATTTCAATTCAAGAATTTTTATTTTAAAAAAAGTAACAAATGGATAGATAAATCCTAAAAGATATAAAATAGAGATGTTATTCATACATTCAATATAGGAACATACATTGCATCAATGGAAATAAATAGTCTTAAAACAAGTTGAAATTGGAGATTAAATTGGGTTCAATTGAGGATTCTCTCAAAATGAGTTAAGGCTTGAATGAATTGAGATTGAATCCAATTATCTTGAGCCCAACCCTTAAAATTCTAGGTAGATTAGGCGGGTTACCTATAGTTGGGCTCATTTTTGACACCCCTAATAATGATTGAATCAATTCTTTTCTAGATACTCAAGTCTTACATCTTCTTAAAACACAGCCGGACCACTGTCCTCTATTACTTACTTTGTTCAAGGAAAATATCTTTAAAAAGGAGAATATCTTTAGATTAGGAACTATATGTGGGTTTCACATCCAAACTTTATCAAAATTATTGATAAAATTTGGAAGGATAACCCCTCATTAACAAATTTCATTTGATCTTTTGAACTAGACATCGCTACCTGAAATAGGGATACTTTTGGGAATATCTACCACAATATATATATATATATATATATATATATATATATATATATA
>JAJOOH010014098.1:0-21587 GCA_029582605.1 Solanum gracilifrons | reverse complement strand
CCCCCCCCCCCCCCCCCCCCCCCCCCCCCCCCCCCCCCCCCCCCCCCCCCCCCGGTTTGTGAAACAAATTCTAAAAATTCAATAAGTAATCAGTAATCAAAAGTCTATTTTAGTCGTTATCAAGATGAGAGAAATAACTAGGGTATACATGTTCCCCACAAGCTCATAACACAGTATTCCTAGTAATAGTAATCCTTTCCTAGTGTACAACATGCAAAGTGATAAGTTAGGTATCTCTAAATCCTTGGTCCGGCATCTAGAGAATTCCACCCCGCACCTTGGTCCGGCTACGTGTGTATAATTTACTAACCCTTACCTTTACCTCATATTAGTCATCATAAACGATGTTTGGCTTAGTTATTACTTCGCACCAATCGACACTAGCCTATTAGATAGTATCACACTAAATCTATGTTGATAATTCTTTTCTTATTAATTACCTCCTTGATTCGGCAAGTAGCAACATGGCGAGTTCTAAGGCGTGCACTTGTTAAAAAGACTTCTAAACGAAAGAATTATCAATGCATGCAAGACACTATTCAAGAATTGCTTATTTACTATTCAGACTTTGTTAATCGCTCATGGTTCCCACAACCCTAGTTGTGGAGTGTAGTTACCCATAATCATATGAACACAATTCATTGTTATAGATGAAAGAAATATGAACTTACTTAAGAAGAATAATAAACCCAGAAATTCAACTTGAGTTGCAACACACAAATCTTCAAAACGAACTTAGGAAATTAATAATTGCTAGGTTTGCAAGAATAATCTCCTAAGTCACAAAATATAACTAAATTAATAATGTCTAACCCTCAAAAACGAGGTTTACATGCCCTATTTATAGAAAAACAAGTCCTAAATTAAAAGGGAAACAAAATAAGTAAAGTTTGTTCAGGGATGGTCTTCATTCCACGAGACTGACTCACGGACCATCAATCGATCTACAGTCCGTGAGTCTCTTCCGTCAGCCAGGACTTAGAGAATATTTCAGCTTCCAAGACCCAACTTCTCTGAAGTAAATGACGGAATTGATGTACGGACCGTAGATCGATCTACGGTCCGTCTATCCCCTTCCATAGCTCCACACTTGGAATCTTCAAAAATCAGGTACTGGAACCTTCGCAGTATCAATCTACGGATCAATAATATGGTCCGTAGATCCATCTATGGACAGTCAATGGCCACCGTGGTTCCACACTTGGTCAGATTTCCCTGATTTGCCTTGCCTGCTGATCTACGACCACCATCTACGAAACGTTAATGGACCTACGATCCATAGATCACCTCTGTAGATGCCCTTTTTCTGCATTTCTTTCAGCTGTGTCTTTACTTTTGCACCTGAACATCTTTCCTAGAAAATATGATAAAAACACATAAAAACAAATACAAAAGGCCATAGACAGACACAACTTGTATGTGAAATGTATTAGAAATATTGTAAACTCATGATATATCAACATGCAAGAGAACAAATCCCCAAGACCCCATTATTCCCTCGTGGAGACGTGGATTCTTCACAACTATCACCTCCTTTCTGGCGGCTCATGACTTGGACAATCTCAGTAAGTCAGTTGCCGCTGATTCTTCTGAAGAGGCTCCAGGGACCATTATCAAATTACATGCTAACACATCAAGCACTGATGTCCCGACAGATGGAGAGACTGCATAGACAGGATTCCTTTTTACCTCCCTCTCTGTTTTTCTTTATTTTACATTTTGGATTCTGTGTTATTTGCATTTGAGGACAAGTTGCTTTTATTTGTGGTGGGGTGAGGCTCACCTTTGTGTGCTATTCGTGAATTATGTTATGCTTATGTATTTGGGTTGTAAGCTATAATTATGTTAAATATTGCTTTCGTGGAAGTTTTGAGCTTGTGGCTCCGTGTTTTAAATTGCAAAATGATTTTGACCCTTTCGAAAAATTTCTGCCACCCCTTCTATGTTGAATATGGTTGTTCCTTCATAAATTCGAGTATTGGTCCTGATCAATACCGATGACTTGGATATTGCTTATAATCGAACAAAGATGAATGTGTGGCTACAATGAGGCCAAATGAAGTTGCATAGATAATATGTGAACTCTTTGCTTCTCGTTGTGACTAGCCAATGATCAAATTGATTCTCTTGTGATGATTGTTGCATACTAGCAAAAGTGTGGAGCCTTGTTTGACTTTAGTGTCGATGCCTTGTGTGATGAGCTTACATGTGAACTATGCATGATGGATCCTAGAATTTGCCCTGTTGGTCCGGTCAACTAAGTGATGATATATCTCTTGATATGATCTTAGGCAACTTCTAAGAGTGTGACCTAATTTGACATATACTTTTTTGTGGCCTACCTTGTGAGTGTGTGTGAACCTCTTTTGAACAACTCTTGAGCCTTATCTTTCTTTGAAAGAAACTTGATGAAAACAATGACTTTTCTTTATCCATTACTGATAATCCTCATGAAGTTGTGGTTTCTTTATCTTTGTTTGAAAGAAACTTAATGAAAACAATGACCTTTCTTTATCCATTACCCATAATTCTCATAAAGTTGTGGTTTAGTTGAATAGCCAACTTAGGCCAAAAGCCTAAGTTGGGGGTGTGGTGAAAAGATAAGGGCAAGTTAATAAGTGCAAGGAAAGTCTCCTCTTACCCATGGTTTTGACAAAAATGAAACCCCTCCGTATAAAAAAAAATAGAAAGAAAAAGAAAAAGAAAATTGTGGAATAAAGTACAAAAGAATGGGGTTTCCAAACAATCATGGAAAGTGAATAATAGGATGACTTATGAGCACTAATGAAAATGATGAAAGAAAAGGAAAGAAAGTGTTGAGAGCAACACATTTCATTAGGATGAAAGCCACTGAGTCTCAATGACTATACCTTTGCACTCAGCCCCATTACAAGCCTTGATAAGACCTTCTTGATCTTGATTGTGCGGAAGCTAGTGTTGATTGGAAAATACGGGCAAACCTATGGGTGAAATTATGTATTGTATTCTTCTTTGTGAGTGTGAGTGTTGCCTCTGATTCCGAAGCTTTAAACTGTGAACCATTGTGTGAACATGGAATCATTTCTTTGTGTGAGGGCATTTGAACACTTTGGTTGGGCTTGAACTTAAATTTGAAGCAAGTATTGTGAGTATGAGATTCTTTGATATTGGTGAGTCACAACTTGAATCATTGAGTGAAGATTTGATCTTTGCATAAGTAAATTGAGTCTTGTTGTGTGCATTTATGATTGAGTCTTGTGTAGCACTGTTCGAGATACCCTTTTTGAACAGTCGGACTTGAGTTTGCTTGAGAACAAGGAGAAGTTTAAGTTGGGGGTTTTGATAAGTCCACAAATTGGACTCATTTAAGGCTATATTTTGATAGAATTAGCGTCCTCAAATGCATATTTTATCTCAATATCTGATGAAAACCCTTAAGTTTCAGGTATTTCGAGTTTGAGGGAAAGCATGGACACTACTTATTTAATTTTCTCCAAGATGAAAAAGAAAAAGAAAAATTCTTCAAAAATGACTAGGAGTAAAAAAAACTACATTGAATCCTTTTCGAGGGAACTACTAATTGATATCATTGAAAGGATTGCTTCCTACTCCCTCAAAGATTTAGTGAATGTTAAATTAAGATATGTATGTATTAATCAATTTTCGCTATTTAATTGGATTTCCTAACCATTTGATTTGATTTGATTTCTCAGTTCTAGGGTCCTCAATCAAGTCGCTAATGAACCTTCTGTATATCAAAAGGTAACATTGGTCAACTTTCCTTATCGTAGATGGTCGATAGTTCAAGAAGCCACTTCTTTCCTGGAAATATGCAGAGCATCGAGGAATTGAGAAGCCTTATACATAAAAGGCGTGGTAATTTTTAATGTTTTTCGTATGTATTCACGTTTTTATCAATGTATTCTGCCTTTTAAATGTGTTATTTCTTCTGTAGTTTGATATTTTCAACCGTAACTATCCAAATGCATTGGTAATGATTAATCAAACAGCAAACAGTGGCCACATTGGTACATCCTATGTGCTTGCCATAATTTCAATCTTCAATGGTGGTGAATCTATGAGAGAAGGCTTAATATTCATTGCTAACATGAAAAATATGGAGCCACCAAAAGTCAGAAGATGTCGATAGCACTTCCGATATATTTTAGGTGGAATGTGGGTTTCAGAACCTCATTTGTTGGGAGAAAGACCCATTTGTTGCATTGTTCATCAACTTGAGTAAATTGCTCGCAGGAATGGTTGGCCCAGGGGAAGCGACAATGAAGATGATATTCGTTGTGAATTATGTAGTTGTGATTTAGAACTAGATTATGTAGTTAAATTTCTGTCTTATACCACTGTGTGGTATTAATTAAATTGCCATATGTGGTAACATATGTACATAACTTGCAAATTCATGATGAAAACGGTTGCCTTTTGTGTTTTGTACTAATTTTTGAATTTTTTCTTTATAAAATGTTTAATATAAAAATATTTGTTTTTTTTTCATAGTGTTCTCATTTTGACCATCCTTGAAAGGTAATTTGTGGCAACATATGTATATCCTTCATAAATTACAACTGTTCATATTTTACCCTTTTTTCAAAAAATTAAGTAGTTGCAATTGAAAAGTCAAAAGTGTCTCTTCGTCTTCAGAAGTTGCAACTTTTTACATTCATTACATTGGGATTATATAAGAAGAACACAACTTAGGTCCTTTCATTTAATTTTCTCTGAGATGGGAAGGAAGAAGAAGATATCTTTAAAAATGACTGGGAGTAAAAAAAAACTACATTGAATCCCTTCCGAGGGAACTACTAATTGAAATCGTTGAAAGGATTTATTCCTACTCCTTCAAAGATTTAATGAATGTTAAATTAAGGTATGTATGTATTAATCAATTTTCTCTCTTTAATTTGATTTCCTAATCATTTGATTTAATTTCTCAGTTCCAGGGTCCTCAATCAAGTCGTTAATCAACCTTCTGTATATCAAAAGGTAACATTGGTCGACTTTACGGAATATACATGGCCGTGTAAGCCTTGGTCAGTTGTTCGAAAATGCACTTCTTTCCTAGAAATGTGCAAAACATCGAGAAATTTAGAAGCCTTATACAGAAAAGGCATGGTAATTTTTAATGGTCTTCGCATGTATTCACATTTTTATCAATGTATTCTGCCTTTTAAATGTGTTATTTCTTCTTTAGGTTGATTATTTCCACCATAGCGATCCAAATGGATTGGGAATGCTTAATCAAGCAGCATACGGAGGTGACAATGGTGCATCCTATGTGCTTGCCATAATTTCATTCTTCAAGGGCGTTGAATCCATGAGAGAAGGCTTAATGTTCATTGCCAACATGAGAAAAACGGAATCACTATACCTTAGAAGATGTCAACAGAAGATACGATATATTATATTTGGAAGGGTGCCAAAACCTCATTTGTTCGGAGAAAGACCAATTTGTTGCACTGTTCATCACTTCTATCATTTTCGTTGTGAAATATGTAGTTGTGATTTCGAAATAGATGAAGTAGTTAAATTTTTGTATTAATTAAATTTTCATGTGTGGGAACATCTATACATTTCTTGCAAATTCGTGGGGAACCTGAAAAAAGGTGACATTTTTGTGTTTTGTAGTGATTTTTGAAAAAATTGACATTTTCCCAAAGGTAAATTGCTCAATTTATCGATTAACCCATCCTTGAAGTGTCATCTATTGCAACATATGCACGTTCTGTCGAAAATATTGTTGAATTTTCCAACCAAAATCGCAACAAACATGTCATATATGGCAATATATTTATATCGTAAAATGGTCTTTTCAAGTTAATTCAATTAAATTGTCACCTAATTCAACATGTAACACTAATATATATTCCTACAACATGTCTAAGTACAAAATTATGGTCTAATACAATAACCTTCATTCAATTCTATCAATTATTTTTACAAAGACTATCATCACACTAGTTCATCATACAATGACCAAGTAACAACATATGATAGTTATATAACACCCTTATAAATCGTTGTTCCAAGTGTTATGGAATATTTAATTGCTTAATTATGGTCCAAAGTACTAAAATCTGGTCCAATTTGACATTTTTCCATTGCTAAATCACTCAATTTATCGATTAACCCATCCTTGAAGTGTCATCTGTGGCAACATATGCACGTTATGTTGGATAAATCACAATAGACATGTCATATGTGGCAACATATATATATCATAAAATGGTCTTTGAGGGGTTAATTCAATTAAATTGTTACCTAATTCAACATGTAACCCTAATATATAGTCATACAACATGTATAAGTACAAAATTATGGTCTAATATAACAACCTTCATTCAATTCTATCAATTATTTTTACAAATAATATCATCCCACTAGTTCATCATACAATGACCAAGTAACTCCATATGATAGTTATATAACACCCTTGCAAATCGTTGTTCCAAGGGTTATAGCATTTTTTTTATTGCTTAATTATGATCCAAAGTACTAAAATCCGGTCCAATTTGACATTTTTCCATTGCTAAATCGCTCAATTTATCGATTAACACATCCTTGAAATGTAATTTGTGGCAACATATGCACATTCTGTTGGATAAATCGCATTAGACATGTCATATGTGGCAACATATGTATATCATAAAATGGTCTTTTGGGGATTAATTCAATTAAATTGTCACCTAATTCAACATGTAACACTAATATATAGTCCTACAACATGTGTAAGTATAAAATTATGGTCTAATCCAACAACCTTCATTCAATTCTATAAATTATTTTTCCAAAAACTATCATCCCACTAGTTCATCATACAATGACCAAGTAAGTCCATATGATAGTTATATAACACCCTTGTAAACCGTTGTTCCAAGTAGTATAGCATATTTGTATTGCTTAATTATGGTCCAAAGTACTAAAATTTGGTCCATTTTGACATTTTTCCATTGCTAAATCGCTCAATTTATTGATTAACCGATCCTTGAAATGTCATCTATGGCAACATATGCACGTTCTGTTGGAAAAGTTGTTGAATTTTCCAACCGAAACCGCAACAGACATGTCATATGTGGCAACATATGTATATCATAAAATGGTCTTTTTGGGGTTAATTCAATTATATTGTTGCATAATTCAACATGTAATGTAACGAAACATTCTAGAATACTCCACTAACACACACTCCACTCACTCTCACTCATTATAAAAGGGTTAATTAGGGTTCCCTTAATTCACAAAAAAAATCTCTCATTATTTATTTCCTTTCCTTTATTCTTTCTCTTCTCCTCCTCTCACGCTCAAATTTCCCTGAGAAGATGTTACTAAAGAAACAAGATAAGCTGTAGAAGAACCTTTCATTCTTATTGTTGAAATGGAAATAAATATACACGATGGTCTAACTATTTCCTAAGCTAACTCCACAAAATGGGGAGATAATTCTAAGCCTAAACACTGTTAGAGACCTAGTAAAAATAGAAGAGCAGTAGTAAACTAATAGTAAAACTCAATAGTAACTAATGACTAATAAAAAATTAATTAACTAATTATATCTAATAGTTGTACAAAGCAACTTATGCGCTGATACGCCCCCTAAAGGTAGGCAGTGTGCAACAACACCTAGCTTGAACATGTGTCTGTCGAAGGCTGATTTGGAAAGGGCCTTCGTTAGAGTATCTACAAGTTGGTCTAAGGATTGTATATGGACAACTTGAACTTGCTTGAGCTGAACCTGATTGCACACAAAATGGAAATCCACCGCAATTTGTTTCATGCGACTGTGAAAAATAGGATTTACACATAAATACGTCGCACCAACATTGTCACAGTAGATAGTTGGGACTTTTTGAAATTTAAGTCGTAGTTCTGCGAGAAGATTTGTGACCGAGTTTGTTTCCGCAAGAGCACTTGCAACTGCCAGATATTCAGCTTCAGTGGAAGAACGAGCAATCGTTCTTTGCTTTTTGGAGGACCAACTCACAAGATTTTGACCAATAAACAGAAGGTATCCAGTAGTAGAAGCTCGATCATTGACGTCTCCAGCCCAATCTGCATCATAGTACATATGTAAAGAGAAATCATTATGGCGCATCAACCGTAAGCCAAGATGAGCAGTCCCTTGAAGATACCTTAGTACCCGTTTGACAGCTTTCCATTGGATCTCGGAGGGAGTTTGCATAAATTGTGATAATTTGTTTACTGCAAAACAAATGTCTGGACGAGTGAAAGACAAACATTGGAGCTTCCTTATCACCCTCCTGTACCTAGTTGCATCAGCTAATAATCCGCCATCATTAGCCTTGAGTACTTCAGTAGTACTCATTGGAGTTTTAGCAGGTTTGCAATCAGCCATGTTTTGCTCACGCAATATATCATGTGTATAGGTACTTTGAGTCATAATAATACCATCCAGACTTCTAATGACTTCAATACCTAAAAAGTAGGTGAGAGCTTCAAGATCTTTAATAGAAAATCTAGCTGCAAGGGAAGAAATAACTTGATTAACAACTGAAGTATTGCTGCGAGTAACAATAATGTCATCCGCATATACCAGTAGATACATTATGGCATGAGAATGATGACGAACAAAGAGGGAGTTGTCCGACTCAAATTTTATGAAGCCTAACAGGAGCAAATGATTCTTGTGTTCATTGTACCATTATCGAGGAGCCTGTTTGAGTCCATAAATAGCTTTATGAAGATGACAAATATGGGTTGGACAAGTCTTGTCTTCAAATCCCTGAGGTTGTTCCATATAAACCTCTTAATCCAAACGTCCTTGAAGAAATGCATTATTAGCGTCAAGTTGACGTAGAGGCCAATCAAATTTGATTACAATGGAGAGGACCACACGAATAGTAGTTGGTTTGACTACTGGGCTAAACGTGTCATGAAAATCAACACCGAGACGTTGGGTAAATCCCTTTGCGACTAATTTGGATTTGTAACAATCAATAGAACCATTAACCTTTCGCTTTATTTTGTACAACCATTTACAAGAATTAATATTTTTAGACGAATCACGAGGTAGTAATTCCCAATGTGTGGTTTTTACCCAGTGCATCAAATTCAGCTTGCATAGTATTCTGCCACTCTATGTGTTTGCTTGCTTGGTTGAAGGTGCTGGGAGTGAATATAAGTGGAAAGTGAGCCATGTAATCAAAAATTGGTTATAGTTTATGGATATTGTGTTGTGAGCGGGTAACGACTCGATTTGGAGGCAAAGGGGAAGGGTGTGGTTCGGGCAAGGATGAGGCAGAGGTATTCGTTGTTGCCGCTGAAGTGGAGCGACGAGAGTACACGAACTGAATATGAGGTTTTGGCGATGGTGGATGGGATATTGATGGTAGTTGAGTTGATGGAATGGAGGACGACAAAGGATAAGATTGGGCATCTGGAAGAGAAGAAAGTGGACGAGAAAAAGTAGGAAAAGTACCTGGTATCACATACTCTGTCGGAGCGCAGTCGGATGAGACAGTATCATGCGTGTGCCAGATGGTATCTGCATTTGTCAAAATAATAGGAGGCGGTAAATCTGTACAAGGCACTGGAGAAATCATAGGAGAGATGTCCTGGTTAGTTGTAACCAAATCTTTCCAGACAAGTTGTCTGAAACATGAGGAACGCTTTGAAAACATATTCTGGAAAGGAAAAATACTTTCAAAAAATTTGACATCACGAGACAAGTATATTTTTGAAGATTTTGGATCAAAACATTGATAACTTGATAATTTGATGAAAAACCCAAATAAACACAAGGCGTCGATCGTGGCTCTAATTTATTCTTCGATTATGGTTTGAGCCATGGATAACACAAGCAACCAAAAAATTTTAAGTGAGCAAAATCTGGATTTGTACCAAATAACATTTGAAAAGGTGATTGATTTTGCAAAAGGGGGGTAGGTAAGTGATTCATCAGGTAAACTGCATATTGACAAGCAAAGGACCAAAGGGTTGGGGAAAGTGAGGCTTCATGGAGTAATGTTCTTTCCATTTCAATAATATGTCTATGTCGTCGTTCGGCAAGAGAAACTCGTTGAGGGGTGTATGGAGGACCTAAAAGATGTTCAATTCCTTGAGAGTTTAGGTATGGATCAAGACTTTTATATTCTCCACCACCATCAGTAAATAAAGAAAGAATATTTGTATTGAAATGACGGTCCATTAAAACTTGAAAGTTTTTGAAAAGTTCTTTTACCTCACTTTTATGTTTCAAGGTATAAAGCCAAATGTATTTGGTAAATTGGTCAATAAAAATGCAGTAGTACTATTTTTTATCAATTGATAGCACTGGAGAAGGGCCCCACAAATCACTAAAAATGGTTTGAAACAGTTTTGTACTTGACATTGTAAGTTGTTGAAAGGGATGCCGATGAGCTTTATTTGATGAACAAGAATTACAAACTGAAATTTTTTCTCGTGTACAAGGCAGCGAGAATTTATTTTAAAAAAATTCAAAACTCTGGCATGTGGATGACCCAATCTACGATGCCAAGTGATGATGGAGGACGAATTGGAGGAGGCAACATGTGCTTATGGGGAAGGCACTGAAGGTGAAGTTGGCCACTCATAAAGACCGTCTCTACTCCGACCGTGGACCAAAGGAGTCCCTGTGTTTAGGTCCTTTACACAAAAATGAAAAGGAAAAAATTCAACAGAGGTTAGATTATCTTGACAAAATTTAGAAACTGAAAGTAAGTTACGCTTAATGGTAGGTGCACATAGAGTATTAGAAAGCTTGAAAGCATTATTCGATGCATGTAATTAGATAGAACCAGTGTGAGTTATGGGGATTTTGTTACCATCATCCATGGAGACATTCTCCATGCCATTGTATGCCTGCAAGTTGTGAGGTTCAGCAGTGATATGATGAGATGCTCCAGAGTCGACCATCCAACAATCTGCTGGTCCCTGCAATCCTGAAACATAGTTGACCTTTGCCTCAAAATGAATGTGGATTTCGATCTACACACTTGCAACATGACCTAGTTTGTTGCACAATTGGTAGCGAACACCATCATAAGAGTTGGTTGTGGTGGAAGATCGACATTGATTGGTGTGTAGTAGAGCGATTGTTGGACCGCTATTGTTGGTTGCTGCCATTGTTGGGCCGACGAGTGTTCCGAGAGTTAGAATGACCAGACTTGTTGGATGTAGCTGTAGCAGTAATCTAGTTGGGAGCGTGCTTGGACTCTTTATGGCGAAGGAAAAGCTCATGATCCAATAGTTTTTCATAGAGTTCTTCATAAGAAATAGTAGAGTCATGAGCACGAATCGCAGCAGAGATCTCACGGAACTCTGGACCCAAACCACTCAGGATCTTAACAATAAGTTTTGAGTCAGTAATTGAGGCACCAGCCGTAGAGAGTTCGTCAAAAATAGAGCGAATATGTTGCAAATATTCGATGACTGGTTGGGAGTCTTTCGTCATGCGCGTAAGGCAATCACGCAAACTAAAGATGCAAGTTTGGGACTTATTCGCATAGGCTGTGTGCAATGCATCCCAGGCAGTTTTTTCTGTATTAGCAGTTGCAACAATGGTGGCAATTGTTGGATCAATAGATGCCATAAGGGAGTTTTGAACAAGTTGGTCTTGGCGAAACCAAAGAGAAAACGCAAGATTAGCACTAGGGACTGTGCCAGTAGTGATCGTATGAGAAGGGGAGGGAGCAGAACCATCGAGATGTCTATATAGATCATGACCATGCATAAGCATCAACAATTGCTCCTTCCGCGTTGAGAAGTTTTGGCTGCCAAGTAATTTGATAGGCAATTGGGAAGCCGGATTAAATTGAACAATTGTCACTCCGATGTTCGTATTTGCAGTGAAAACTTGAGAAGTGTCACCCATTTGTGGAGGGTGGGAGAGAAAAAAAATATAGGATCTTAGTCATTAGAGTTTATTGTGGCTCTTGATACCATAAAGAAACAAGATAAGTTGCAGAAGATCCTTTCATTTTTATTGCTGAAATGGAAATAAATATACACGATGGTCTAACTATTTCCTAAGCTAACTCCACAAAATGGGGAGATAATCCTAAGCCTAAACACTATTAGAGACCTAGTCAAAATAGAAGAGCAGCAGTAAACTAATAGTAAAACTCAACAGTAACTAATGACTAATAAGACAGTAATTAACTAATTTTATCTAACAGCTGTACAAAGCAACTTATGCGCTGATACTTACCACCTTGTAAAAATTTAAGTCTCTACATGCTCTTGTTGTGGGTGATCAACATAATTATGTTGTTCTCAGTTAATATGATGTCTTCTTCAAGTGTGTTCTCAATCCATGGGTGATGGTCGTTTTTTTTTTTTTGTTAGATCTTTTCTAAAGGAGGGTAGCTTCATCATTTGGTAAGTCTTCGTACTTTATATATAACATCATGTCTAATGTAACTGCGTGTATGAGGTAGCTAACCATGGTTGTTTGTTTTTATGTAGGTGGTCTTGTGACAGAGTGCATGGGCAGCTCTGATCCACCACCCTTCAAGAAAGAATGGTGATGTCCCTCCAGGTTTAATCGCTCAATGTTGACTCCAGATCCTTTTTTGCTGGCTAAAGTAGTAGTATTGGGTTAGAGCATTTCAGATGTAAATTTTGTTGTTTTTGTTGGCGTTAATGCCTGGCAAATATGGATATATAGCCTAGCCTAGCCTTGCATGTCACTATATCAACTATTAATGGGCTAGAGCATTTCAGATGTAAATTTTGTTGTTTTTGTTAGTGTTTATGCCTTGTAAATATGGATATTTAGTCTAGCCTAGCCTTGTATGTCACTATATCAACTATCAATGGCATGTTTATGTTTATGTTTATGTTTAATGTTTCTCAAGTTTATGTGCTTGAATTCCTCTTTATTAATGGTGATACTACTTGCATGTACACATAATTGACATATGTTGCAACAGCTTAAAAAACGTAAGTACTTTATAAAATTCATAGGAAAGCCCAACCTGTAAAACTGGCCCAATCGGCCCATTATTTCATTTCTAGAAGGGATATATTTATATATTAGGGTTTTCATTTTCATTTCAAGAATAGGGTTTTCATTTTTTCCTCGCCGCTTCGGTTTCTCTCTGCTTCGCGCTTTCTCTCTCTCTCTCACTCTCTCTCTTCACATGGATCTCGAATCTCTAGAGTGCATGAGATATAATGATGTTATTTATTTCATCAGTTTTTCTGTTCTTTATTTTTTAACACGCAACTAATTTGATTTGCCTTTGGTTAAACCAAATCTCAAATCAATAAAATCATTAATTTTGATATAATGGTTGGGCAAGAATGAATTCTTTAAATATAGATCTGTACTTTTGATCTAATTAATGAGTTTTGTTTGTTTTTGTTACTTTTGATATAATTTCAAATGCAATATTGATTCAAATTTGTAATGATGAAAATGATCCCATGTTGGGTGTGAAAATCTGTTGCAAACATGGAGACTTACTTTCAATGCAAACTTCATGGTTGAAGGACAATCCAGGTCGAAGATTTAGGTCTTGTCCACGCTATCGTGTATGTAAATTTCTACATCTTAGTCTGGAGACTTCTATTTATTTTATTTAAATTACTTTGTGGTATGTATTTTAGGAGAATGCATGTAACTTCGTTAGATGGAGAGATCGTGAAGATGTTGATATACGATCCAAGTTCGTTATTCTGAGATTGGCGAACAGAATTAAGGAGTTGGAAATTGATTAGGAAAGTCATATTAATAGAAGTAACAGATGGGTGATGAAGGAGAAGAAGAAGACCAAATGTTATAACAACTGGAAGTTAATCTTCGTATTGTTTGTTGTGGTTTTTTTCTATTTTTAAGCATTACCAAGAAGAATACTGTGGAGGATGGAAAATTCTTATGTAGTTGTGTACAACCATTAAAATTATCATAGTTGTGGAAATAAATAAATGTTTTTTTCACTCATGTTCCAACACTTTTACTTGTTCTTAACACAACATATGAGTCAAATGTCGCAACATATGAGTCAAATGTTGCTACATATCACCCATCTGTAGTAACATTTGACTCTAATGTTGCGACAAATGACCATTGTTTGCTACATATGAGACATATGTTGCTACAAATGACTTATTTGTTGCTACAAATGAGTCAAATATTGCTACATATCACCCTTATGTAGCAACGTTTGATCATATGACTCAAATGTTGCTACAAATGACTTTACTGTTGCTACAGATGCCTCAAATATTGCAACATGTCACCCTTATATAGAAGCGCTTGACCATTTGAGGCATATGTTGCTACAGATGACCCATATGTTGCTACATATGAGACATATGTTGCTACATATGAGACATATGTTGCTACAGATGACCCTTATGTACCAACATTTGATTAAATACTTGCTCTCAATATAACATAAAATAACATAAGTGATAAAATAAAACATTGTCATTAATTACAAACACATTGTAAAGGCTCCAAGCTCCTAGATACTATCCAAGCAGCCCAAACCCATTGCATTCGACCAACTGTATTGTCACACAACAAAGTTTGGGGAGGTTGAATTGTTGTCCTGGTAATCAAATGCTCAATAAATGCAAGCGAATATGACCAGCACGCGGGTTTGGTTTCATTTGTTACCATGAGTACCAATCGACCTTCAAATTCCCATGGTTCATTGAGGAACTTATCTGGTAACTGCTTCATTATTCCACTTTGCTTCAACAATTTTGGCAGCAACTCGAACACATGTCATATGAATATAAAAAACTTGGTATGTTCCATAACCATTAGCAGGCAGTCATAAACATTCATGCGACCCTCGTGCAAGAGGATATCAAGAGTCACAAAATGAGTTTTGTTCAGGTTCATGACTGCCAAAATCCTTTTTGCACCAACCCAATACATGCCTCCAGCATATGGTCTAATGCCCCTGACATAGTTAATCATATCTTCATCCCATTCAAACTCATTAATTAACTGTGTAATGCTTCTACCACCATCTGTTGTTGCCTCTTCACTCATTTTGTCATATCTTTGTTTGAATTTGGAATAGAAATTGAGATCCAGGATTCTATTTGTGGAATCATAGTACTCAGGGTATCTCACATACCTCTCCCGCACGAGGCTAAGGATTTCATCAATATATTGAAATAAAAAAAAATATTAAAGAGTTAAGAAGAGTAATCATTGAAAAGATAAAACAAACGAACATTATAAATTGAAGGTACTAGCAGAGAAAAATTACCCAGTCTTCCCACCAAATTTTCATGCTTGTTATGGTCCTGAAATCTTCTCCACGAAAAATATGCATGCCGTATTGTGCACGCAAATCCTTTGCTCTCGTCAGTTCCACCAGTTTGTCCACGCTTATTAACAGTCAGATGCCAGATGCTTGAACTCCAACACTTCCTCTCCTACGGCCATTGGCAGTTCTCCAAATATCTTCTTCTTCAAATTTTGTATTGCCTTGATAAAGGATTTTTTTTCTCCTCTTGGCCTGTGGATTATATGGCTGCCGAACATTCTTTGATGGAATGACCTTGACCCCCCTCTTGTTTTTAAATTCATTGATAGCCTAACTCAATGTTTGAAGATACATGATAGAATTTTCATCTTGTTTCTTTCACTTCTCACAGAGAAAGCCAGAGCATCTTCTACAAGAGGTAGCCCCTTGGTCTTGTCCAGCACCAACATCAATACCACCACCATCAACCCCATCAAAAATAATTAATTCATTATCAACTATGTCTCTTTTGATGGTTCTTGCTCCAACCAATTCCATTTTAACTCTATCCACAACATGATCAAATAAGGTTTCAACCAACCCTAAAGTAATAAGATATGGTATTAGCAATTCCTTTTCTGTTGGGACAAGCCATGGATCCACAACCTAAAATTATAAAAATGAGTCATCCGTAGGAATATTTGGGTCAGATGTTGCCACATATGTGTGTCAGATGTTACTATAGATGGGTGATATGTTGACACATATGGGCATATGTAGCAACATTTGTGTCACATGCTGCAACAGATGGATCATATGTAGCAACATATGAGTCATCTATAGCAATATTTATGTCACATGTTGCAACAAATAGATCATTTGTAGCAACATATGAATCATCTATAGCAACATTTGGGTCACATGTTGCTATAAAGTAGTGATATATGGGTGTAATATAATAATAACTTACTGCATCAGGAGGAGGGTTACAAAGATCTGGAGGATTTTTGACAATTTTTATTTTTGCTCTCAACCATCTCAATATCCTTGGAGATGAAATCTCTTTTTCTGCAGTTACTTGATGGGTCAAATGAGGAATGACTTCAAATGCCCAAGCCTATAAAAAAGGAAAACATGTCACAAATCAAATGTTGAATTATTCAATATAATATAAAAAGATAAAGAATATTTATGTTTACCATGAAAGCCCATGGAAAGACAAATAATTTATTGGTCTTTGGAGATAAAGGTTTCAACAAGTATTTGACAGTTAATTCAAAATTGTCATGACCCCAAGGATAGTTGTTGAAAGCCTCAATATCCTGGGATAAATTCACCCATTTAAGGAATATGTTTTTGTTAACATCTTTTGTCAAAAGTACATTATGTACAAATCAAAGTAAGCACAATGACTCCTTGTGCTTCTTTGATGTATCCTCGTCATTCAACAAATCTATTAAATATGGATGTTTGAAACTTGTGCCAACAAGGGACACCAAGTCCTGCTCCTCAGTTGACTGTCTTGTTTCTCCTTTTTCTCCTTTCTTTCGTCTCTGTGGTTGTTTTTTGACTATGAATTCAAGAATTAGCTCAGAAGGAGGATGACATTTTAACCTTGAACTTATGGCAAACTCTCTTCTCCCAAAGAAGAGTGGCATGCCACAATAATTAATCAAAACCTCATTCTTCTTTTCAGGATTTTGAAAAATGAACCTTCTTTTCAGAAGTTCATAGACCATGGTCATTTGAAAACATGCATTATTTTTCTCTGACAAATCAAGAAAATGACCAAAACAATTATTCCTAAAAATATCTTCCAAACCCTTCTGCTTAAGCATGAATCTGAAGGAGTCAAAAGGTTTTCCCATGACTGACCGCATAATGCTATCACCAGTAGCATTAGGCTGCAAATGCATAGGGAAAGTGTGTGCATTAACAGCTTTGATCCCATCATCATCCTCAACTTCATTTTTTTCTTGTTCTTCTTCCTCAACTTCTATTTGTTTTCCTTTGTCTTCATCAACTTCATTTATTTTTTCTTTTTCTTCCTCAACTACTTCTTTATCTTTTCCTTCGTCTTCCTGAACTTATTCTTTATTTTTTTCCTTCTTCTTCCTCAACTTCTTTTTGTTTTCCTTTATCTTCATCAACTTGTTTTTTATTTCACTCTTCTTCCTCAACTTCTTTTTTTCCTTCCTCTTCCTCAACATCTTCTACTCTTTCATCATCAACTTCATTTTTTTCTTTTTCTCTTTCTTTATATTGTTTTTTGAGAAAATTCTGGTTCTACTTTAGAAGAAGAAACTGATTCAGATGCAAGTTCTTCTAAAAGAGTGGTAGTCGAATTTTCATTCTTCTTCCTACAAGTTTTAGTTTGAGGCCTTTTCTGGATCTTTGTGTCAGTTGTTTCATTTGTTAATACAATTTTTCTTTTGACAGGAGGCATTATATTTGTATATGCAACCACAAAAATCAAATATTTCTTAACAAAAATAACAACAACCAAACACAACAACACAACACAACAAGACAACACACAACACAAACAACAAATACAATTCAATACCACACATGAACCAACAAACAAACCACAAAACCCTCCCTAAACCCTAATGAACGAACTACAAATTAAGCTTTTTAAAATCATATAATATTTCGAAAGGAATAGCTACACAACTATCCTACAAACAAATAAGTAATAAAACCACTAAAAACGTCCTAATTTAACACCAGTAAGTATTTCAAAACCCTAATTAAATTTTACCTGAGAAGATATCAACGATAAACTAGAAATGATGAGGGCAACGATGCCTTGTTGTAGAAGAGGATCGCAACATATTACCACTAATGTTGTAGAAAATATCGCAACAATTTGATCTATGAAGGAATAATGGAACGAGAGAAAATAAAGAAGAGAAAAGAAAATGGAAATTAGTAAAAATGAATTAAATTTGAAATATGAAACGAAAAGACCTTTTATAGAGGAGAGGAGATAGGAAAAAATGAAGGGACGATTGTTTTAAACCTTTTTAATTTATTTTTTTGAATTTTGACAATTCAAAGTGTGACATATGTTGCTACACAAATCCTTTCTGTTGGGGCACATGCAGATAATTCTGTGGTGTTTTTTACAACCGAATTTATATATGTTGCCCAAACACCACATTTCTTCCTTTCCATCATAATTGACATTTGTTCCAACAAAATAAAAGTAATATTAATAATCATTAATATTAATATCATCAGCAAAAATGAACAATTTGTGACAATATAATGTTGTCACATATCTCCTTTCTGTGACATATGTTTCCACGTATCTTTTTTCTGTGACATATGTTGCCACATGTATCATTTTTGTTGGGGCACATGCAGATTATTCTGTAGTGTTTTTTACAACAGAGGTTATATATGTTGCCACAGACACCACATTTCTTCCTTTTCATCATAATTGACATATGTTCCAACAAAATAAAAATAATAATAATAATCATTAATATTAATATTATCAGCAAAAATGAACACTTCACCAATTGTTTTATACAACTTATCAACAAAAAAGTATTTCACAATGGTATACATAACCATCAATCTAATCAATGGTGGTAACCACAATATTATCATCGAACTTTACTTTTTTAGGTCTAGGCCTCTGTGGGTCTTCATTGTTACTAACATAATCACTCAGAGTCTTTAAAATCCCATAATTCCATAGGAGTGAAGCATATCTCATGCGAAGAATTTCAGAACTAATTCCATCAGATGGTACTTGTAGTACATCACTCAAAAGCTCAGCATATGCATCAACAAAAAGTCTACAATCTCTACATGGTATATTATCGATTAGAAAATATAATAACATCACATTTCATTAGTGACAAGGCAAAAAAATAATGTGATACTTACAGACTATTGCTTGCTTGTTGGGCAATACCAGTAACATGTCTCACTTCAAATGGGTGAGATTTGTTCTTTCCTCGGTAAGATTCAAGAACTGACAAGTTGATTCCGCTGGATTTAAGGTACTTTGGCAACAATGTAGACAACTTTCGAATCTCGGAGCACAATTTTCTGTTAGTCCTAGATGAGGACATCGAATCATACACCTTTATGCACCGTTCCTTCAATACAACAACTGTAAAGACCCAACGAAACTCCCCATTACAATTTATAGGGACATAAACCTCATCTATGAGGTGCCAAGGCAGTCCACCAGGTATAACAAGCCCTTTGATAGTGCCAACGATTTTATTCTCATATTCAGGAACATCACTGCATTGTAAATGTATGTTTTGACAAAAAAATTAGTAGTGGTATATCGATATTTAGAATGACTCTGTTGCTTCGACCTCTTCCACAAATAGTATAAAATGACATCCACATGCTGCATAGATGTATCAACAAATGTATTTCTGTATCAATTTATTTGTATGTATTTACGTCTTAATCAAAAGATAAAAGTGGGCATGGATTTACCTCATCAGTCCAGCATTTATTGGATTGAGACATTACGTAGAACTAGTCCTTGTTCTTTGGAAATGCAACTAATATCAAGTTGTTTGAACTCAAGATTTAAGCAATTGGCTATGTAGTGATCGTCCTTGTCTCTTCTGCAATTGTGTAATCATTATAAATAATTATTTAGTGGACAACAATAAAAAATACTAATAATAGTTGAACGACTTTACCTTTTTGCATGATGCTTGTAAAGACCCTCGTTTATTCATTGCGAGAAGGATGACATTAGTTCAGTTGAACCCTCATCGTCAATGCTAAAACCTTCAAATGAATATTGTTGCTTCACATCACAACTGACGACTTCGACTTTCTTCTCTTTCTTTTTCTCCTTCTCTTCCTCCTTCTCATTCTCCTCCTCCTCCTCCTCCTCCTCCTGTTCCTTCTCTTTCTCCTTCTCCTCCTCGTCCTCGTCCTCGTCCTCCTTTCCTTTTGGGTTTGAGTGTGATACTGGAGCAGTAGTCATTGATTTTTTTCTTTCATTAATTATATATAGTAATTGGGAAATAAATTTTTTGAACCTCCTACACTTCAAAGGCTGTGAAATCTTCTTGGATGTATGGACATCAACATTATAAGTCATATCCTTAAAAATATCAGTGAGTTCTTTAACACGACTAATAAAATAATTATGTTGTTGTTCACATTCTTCGCATAGACAAAAAGAGCATTTGATGTTAGAAGAGGAAGCAACACCAATAAAAGATTGAGATGTTGTCATGAATGAAGCTTCTTGTATCATTTCATCTACAAGGTAAATAAAAATAGGTTGAGAGCTTACAATTGATTATAAAATTAATAATGGATAGCAATTTATACTTATGTGAACACATATCGATATTATGTTGCCACAGATGTATCTTCTGTTGCCACAAATGAATCTTATGTGGCCACAGATGAATCTTCTGTTACTACAGATGACCATTTTGTTTCCCTAATACATAGGTGATATGTTCCAACATATGATAACTCTGTTGGAATATATACCAACATATCACTAAAATGTAACAACATACGACACATTTTCGAATAAATGAAATATATGTTGAACAATTGAACAAGACTATATTTCTAAAATCATATAAACAAAATGGTCACAAAAAGAACAACAAAAGCAACAAAAAATGAATTTTCACTGAATGTTAACAATACATATACATTTCCTCAAAAGTAGGATTTTTTTGGATTTGTTGATTTTCTTTCAAAAACAATGAATAGTAGGTACCATTACACCATTATTCAATTTTCACATCTATAAAAAGATTTATTGTTCATTAACCCAAGAAAAAATCTTAGTATTGTTCGAAAATTGTAAAATCTTTCAAAAAAATGACTTACCCATGTTAAGTCGAACACAATCTTCAGTTCAGAAAGAGGTGAGAGTCACGACCGAAGATGAGGAGGAAGATAAGATAATGGGGGAGAATATTTGTTTTGATAGTTGAATTTTTGGATTTTCTAAGGAAGAAGAAGAAGAGAAGAGAAAACGTTGGGAGTACTTTTTTTTCCGAATGGTTTGGATAAATTTATAAAAGTTGAAAAATGAAGTGTTTTTTTTATTTTATAAAAGATTAGAAAGTTTTGAAAATGTTAATTTGGTTCCAAATTTACTTAATCACATTTTAGAGTGAATTTGACCCTTTCTTGGTCAAAGTTTCACCAAAAACAAAACTCAAACTTAATTGACACCTTTCATTTAATTTTCTCAAGTTACCATAACTCCATAAATTATACAACTTCAGAAAATCAAGTACAGAAGCATAACAATGTAACTGACAGGCATAAATGCTAAATGAAGTAACACAATCAATTAGTGGGGCGAAGGAATTACCTTTAATTCTTTGCAAAATCAAACCAATATACCTACTATATATATATATATATATATATATA
>JAJOOH010014097.1:0-29539 GCA_029582605.1 Solanum gracilifrons | reverse complement strand
ATATATACTTTTTATTATAAATAATTATTATTTTTATAAAAATAAAAACACATAATTTGTTCTTGGTAAAAATTTGAGGCCTCCCGAAATTGGGGGCCTAAGGCATGTGCCTTAATTTTTCTAAGCAAGAGCCGCCCCTTGAAACATATAATTTTATTATTTTCTAGCACGCATGTTCTCCACTTTCCTATATTATGAATTCTCCCTCATTTTTTCATTCTAAGGGGTCGTTTGGTAGGCCGCATTAGACGAAATAGTTTATGTATTATGTATGGTATTATTTAGTACTATGTTTGGTAGGAATTTGGGCCTATGTATAAATAATTCGTTGATTGTTATACATCGTACATGGTATTATAGGATGTATTACTAATACCTTCCATTTGGAGGTATTAGTAATACATATGATATTATACCATGGGATAAGTCTATGTAAAGATAAAAATATCTCTCAAATCATTTTAAAATATTTTGTTTATTTTATTAATCTTATGTTTTATATTTGTACTAGTAAATTTATTTAAATAAATTAGCTTACAAATTATTTAGAGAGAGTTGTTTGTTACTAAATGAATCCAATACAAATCAATACAAATTTGAAATGTGAGTTATTTAACATTTACTAATTAAAAAGGTAAATATATCACTACATGACGTTTGTGATCTTAATTGAATGTATATATATACATACATACATTTTTATGTGTAAATGTAGATTGTTTATTTAATTTTACCATTGTTGACCATCTTTTCGATTTTAAAAGTAGATGGTTTATTTTTTTTAATTGAAAATTGACATTTTGTGAGTGATCAATTTATTAAGATGACAAATATTTATCCTCAAATAATTCAATTGAAAAAATAGCAACACATGACAACCAAATTGTCCTTCTCATAGCTAGTTAGAAGGCCATAAAAAATAATATTGTCCGACAATTATCTACCTTGACTCAATTACATAATAATTCAAGGATATAATTGAAAAAAAGCTTTTTATAGAATTTTAATTCAAACAATGAACCAAACACTTGATAAAAATAAACCATGCATTACTAATCCATACACTACTAAACCCTGCATTACTAATCCCTATGTTATTGATCTTTGTACCAAATGACACCTAAGTTTTTTTTTTCTTTTTTGCTTTTACCTTGGAGTTCATCAACTGTAATAGTTCTTTTAAAAAAAATTCAAAACAAATAAATATGGTTCAAGATATCATTCTTATTTTACTTGGTTTTTTTCCAAAAAGTTGTGTGCTGTTAAACACTTTAGCCCTATATATACATGAACTATGATTCTCTAATTGTTACTACTTTTGGCTAGATAAAGATCCATGTCAACGAACCATTTTTTAAAGGAAAAAAGCAAAGAGTAAAAAATGAGGAATCTCTACCTTGAAGCTTGATTCCGGAAGAATCGTTGATTAGAAAGGCTCCTGAGTAGAGTAGAACTTGATGAACAGTGCAAAAAATAGACAAGAAAAATATGTATAGATTGAAACTTTGCTGTGTAACTTGTGGAACAATTGTTAATTAGATGATGTCGCGTGTCCGTTCAATCGTGAAGGTCTGGTTCCTTTTTTAGGGGTGAATCCTCAGGGTTTTAATGCCCAACAAATAATTACCTCTTAATTTGCATAGAATGAGTAATTTAAATGACATTTAATTGTAACGGAGTAACGACTGATGTTGTCCTTCGAGTGCTTGATCCTTTGTCCGGTTTTATTCCTTCGGGGTAGTGTTCCTTGTTCTTTCGGTATTTAGCTACTTCATACTTATCCCTCCATGTGCCTGCAATTAACTTGACCATCTTGCCTATTTTTTCCCTACACTTCACTGAAGCATGATGAATATTCTTGACCAGGTATTTTATTTGAAAGGAACACATCTCAATCGAAGCATGATGAATATTTTTTATATGAAACAGTTCAAAACAGAACGAATCCCATATTGCTCTTCAGTTTCATTATATCACAAATTGCAGATAAACAAACTCTTCATGCCAAATCTAGCATTTAAATAGCCTATATATTCATCATGTAAACATATATCTAATACAACTTTAATTATCGGGGACTCTGCCCTCATATTGTTAATGTTATTTCATACATAACTACTTCAAAGATTTAAAGAATCATCAATATTTTCCATGCGACATCTAACCTGGATCAACGTCAGAGCTAAACTTTGAGGTATGTATATGCAACTGAAACTTCCCAAGGATGACTGAACTAACAATACCATACTAGGATTTGAAAAGAGTCAAATCGATTATCATTACAGTGATATCATCTGAACTACCCCTTGACACAGCAAGGTTTCCAAGTTCTCTGCAAGCCGACATAAGAGCATTGGAATGTTGCTTCTTCTTCAAACCACTCATGTTTTCTTGATTTGGGCAATAAATTTTCATATTCCTCTTTGTTTGGTTCACCGTTGAAACTCGCCTAGCCTTTGCCGGAGGACCATCATTTTCATTGCCAAATTCATCTTCACTTGTCATCCAGTTGTTGACGGTTTTCTTATAGCATGGAGAATGACTTTTTGCTTTATTTGACTTGATTAGGGAAACTCGCCATAACTTTGGTGAAGGACTTTTACTTACACAATCAAATTTATCTTCCTTTTCATTCGAAGTAGCCACTGGAAGTTGCATGCTCTTTTCCTTCAGACATGACTGCATTATGAGATCGATGGCTTCCTGATTGCCCACCTAAACAACAACGTACATCAGAATCATTAAACAAAATGACTTGCATAGCGAAACCACAGCAAGATTACTAATGGATATGCAAAAAGGTTCTAGCAATTAAAAACTGTCTCAAAGTTTTTGTTTTGTAACCTGATCCCAAAGACCATCAGAAGCTAAAACAAGGTATTCCATATCTGGTTTCAAAGTGAGTGTGTTGGTGTCAGGCTCAGCTGGTACCCAATCCTTTAAATGAGCATCTCCAATGCTTCTAGATACAGTGAGAACACCATGTACTCTCCAACCTCCTTTGTGAAGTTCCACATATCCTCCCTGCATCACAAAATTGAAGTTATACACAACACAATCAAGATAGATGAGAGATGTATCTTCTATTCAATTAATGGTACCTTATCCTCTATTCTTTTCCTCTCATCCTCCCTTTCAGCTCTATGATCGCTTGTGAGGGCTTCAGCAACTCCATTCCTACATAGAACAGCTCTACAGTCTCCCAAATTTGAAATTATAATCTCCTTTCCTTCAATTAATGCCGTCACACAGCAAGCACCACTGCCTACACCCTGTTATAAATCTCTGTGAGTATGTACATTGTTAAATGAATAACAACTATACCTCAAAATCCCAACCACATTGAGTAATTCTTTATTTGAATAACAACTTATGAACCCCTGTGCCCAAATATGCAGGTGGACAAGAAATGTAACAAATTTTCCCCTCATAGAAATTTAATAGATTCCAAATAAATATTTTTACCTCCAAGAGAAGTAATTGCTTATTCAGATTGTTCAAACCAGAGGCGGACCTAAGTGGCGGTTCAGATGAACCCACTAGCTTTTTCGTAGATTTCATATTTTTATTGGAAAAATTAAATGAATATAAATGTGTATCAACTTATGAACCCCTAACCAAACGGCTCATTGTTAAGAATTGGCCATGGAAACATTTTCCAGGTTAGAGTTGTGGGTTAAGTTTCTCTTTTTAAAAAAGAAATCATGTTTTGTAATATTTTTATCTTCTGTTCTAAAATTTAGAACCCCAAATTCCGAATCCTAGCTTGACTCTGATTCAAACTAATGTTCCCTTTGAAATATGCCAGAAAAAAAAAGAAGAAGGGTTCAAACTGTTGGTAGTTGGTACTACTGCATCTACTTAGCTTAGAAAAGCTGAAAAAGTAAAAGAAAAAGGTAGAATTTGCAAGCATTTTTGAATATAGAAGTTGCAGAAAGAAGAAAGAAGAAGGCAAATTGTGGTTACCTGTTTCAAGAATTGGTGATCAGTTTTGATATAAGCAGCTTCAATGGCTTTTTCTCTTGTGGAAGTGGAACCATTATCAAGCATTTCAAATACATAGGAATGCAAGTTGTCTGCAACAAATTGTGCAGCCATTCGTCCCCCGTGTCCATCGTATACGCCAAAGAAACTCTACATACAATTTTCAAGAATCATATCCATTTCATATATAATTAATTAAAACACATGTACAGAATGAAGCTATACATTAATACCCTTTTGTGATGTGTGGTAGAAATAATCTTGTGGGTATCCTCCATGAATGTTTTCTTGCCTTTGCGGCAGAGAAGGGCAACCCCATATCCAAGGAAGCAGTCAGTAGCAATATTGTTAAAAAGGGGCTGTGGAATCTCAGATAAGACATTTGTAGGGATGTGAATAGTGGGTGGTCTTTTCCGTTTCAACGAACACAAAAGAGAAGGTGAAGAGTTAATTGTTGCTATGTTATTGTTTTCCTTCATTCTTCAAAGATGCAATTGAGTGTAGAGTGAACGCTCAAAGTAAATCAGGTGCCTCCAACGGCTAGAATATGTATATGTACCGTTATAATTAAACAATTTATTTCAGAGCCGTTGCTGTGGCAAGAGCTTCTACATATTTGCCACCTACTATAGTTCTGTTTTTATTACTCCATTAATTTTTTTTTTTTAGTTGTCATGTTTCTTTTTTGAGAGTTAAATGATATGAATTTTGACTAACATTTGAACATGTATTTTTTGTTCATCATATTGATATTAAAAAGATGCAATTAATAATATTTTTGTATATATAGTTTTTGAATATTTAAAATTTTATTTTCAAATATCAAATCTAATTTAACTTTGAAAATCATCAAAATGATTCTAAAAAAAAAATACAATATAACAACTAAAAAGTAACAAAGGGAGTGGGTGGATAAATTCTAGAGAAAATGACCAAAATGGTCTTTAATGTATGAGTAATACTTTATTTATGTCCTTAATGTATTTCACTTAATTGAAATGACCTTAATGTATAATAAAAGTGTTCAATTTGATCCTTAATATATCTCACTTGATTGAAATACTCCTTAATGTATGACAAAATGTGTTCATTTATTGTGGTCCATTACTCTAAACCTAACATAAAATCTAAAATTCAACAGTTGTTTTTAATAAATATATATGTTAGATTTAGAGTAATGGATCAAAATGAACACTTTTTGTCATACATTAAGGACCATTTTAATCAAGTGAGATATAACAAGGATCAAAATGAACATTTTTGTTATACATTAAGAACTATTTCAAGTAAATGAAATACATTAAAAGACAAAAATAAAACATTACTTATACATTAGGGGTCGTTTGGTGTGAGGGATAAGAATAAATAGTCATGGGATAAAAAATAATCCCGGGATAATATTTTGGTTTTTTTTTGGGATAACTTATCCCACAATTTATATCACAGCGATCGGATAAGTTATCACATGTATATACATGGGATCGATAAGTTACCCAGAATAACTAATTCCAGAATAATTAATCCTCAAAATAACCTGTTCTCAATCAAACGAACTCTAAGGACCATAACGTCACTCCTACGAGTATTTCAGTTTCATAAATTAGGAAAGTGACATTACACGAAAAAGACAAATCAAAAAGATACATAAGGTTAGGGAAGTGAAGGTTGGAGAAAATAGTCAAATGTAAAACTCCACATATTAGTTTAATTACCAATTATGTATTTATATGGGAGTCCTATTACGTACCTTTGTGAATTATATTAAAGTAAAATTAATTTCATCTTAAAACATCATGATTAGTCGTGTCTTATGATAAAATACACACATTTGACACATATTTCATGAGAAAATGATCAAAACTATATTCCACTTGATGATTGAAATATATATATATTCCTTAATGTATAATAAAATGTGTTCATTTTGATCCTTACCTTAAATCTAATAGATTTATCAAAATAAAAAGTATTAATTAAACTTAACTGCATCTTACATAAATAACAAAATTCACCATCATTATAATTTTTTTGTTAGCTCCAAAGAAAAACTCTATAAAGTCTAACATTATTGTCTATATTTTCTCTAAATATTTATTATTTTTTCTTGCTTAAAATTATTTTTCCTCTTAAACATATAATTTCTTTTAATCTTGATTTTGCCAGGGGAGTTGTTTCTTAATAATTTGGGTTGCAAAAATGTAATGCTCTATCTACTATAAAAGTTGAGCTTATTGCTCCCGCTGAAACTTGTATAAGAGTTTTTTTGGATGAAGAGATTTTCTGGGGATTTCATTGTGCTCAGGAGAAATCCGTGCTTTATTGACGATAGTCAAATTGCTTTTCATCTTGATAAGAATTATGCATTTCATTATCGGTCTAAAGATATTGATGTGAAATATCATTGGATTTGAGATGTGATGTGGGATCCTCTTAAGTTACTTGCACTTGTGATACTTCATACGGATTATAATGATTTTGATATGATAACCAAAGATTTATCAAGAGGGAAGTTTAAAGAGTGTTGCATGATCACCAGAATTATAGTCCTCATTGTCGAGATGAGGAGAATTTATGGATTTTGGTCTTATCCATTCATATATGGATAAATAAAAGTCCAATTTGGACTAGCACACTCTTACCCATAAGCCCAATATCATCATGGATATGTGTAAAACCTCTTTAGGTCTTATTTCATATACACGCGAGTAAGATTTTCAGTAGCCATATAAAGATGAATAGAGAGATAGAAAGCTAGTGTAGCTATTTGCATAGAATTTCCAGCCATAACAACCAACTTCAAATTGATTCTGGCTTTGTTCCTTGACCAATTAAGCTTATTGTTATATAATTTATTTTTATCATCTTACTCTTTGATTGAGAGCTGACATAAGTGAATTTGCAGTTCTGCAACTTTAGATTTCAGCTCGTGAACAATAGTTGCATTATAGTGATTTTACTTTTTTTCTTCTTTAGTTTTTGATTCTATCTTTTATCTATTTTTACTCATTGCTTGACACCTTTCGATTTTCATTTTGGTGAACATTGTTGTAACTTTAGTTGATTAGAGTGGAGCTTTGTCCCATAATTTTTACTTTTTACACTACAACGTTTTTTCATGTAAATTTGATGTCTCGTGTGATTGATTTATTTTATCATGATGTATTTAATTTTGTTGTTAATTAGTTGCTGCCTAGACCTCTTTAAGCGTGTATTTGAGGTCTCCTTTTAGTTTAAATGGACTGAAAAAAAAAAAACTTAGATAGTCTTCCGATATTTACCCTATCGTACACTTTGTTAGTGTTTGTTTTTTCCAACGTTGATATGAGCCAGTTCCAACTATAGGGGAGGATACAAAAAAAAGAAAAGAAAAAAAGAACATAACTAAAATATTTTAATTGCATAATGGGATGATAGATAATGCCATGAAACTTCATGTACGTGCACACTATAAACTTTAATTCATAGTGTAATATATTATTATAAAAAAAGAAAAGAAAACATTAAACCAACACAATAACACCTAATAATTTATTTAATGCACATATATAATGTAGGCACACTTTAGTTACAATTTCTAAAAAGATGTATATATATATAGAGAGCGCATATGACTCATTATTCAATAAAAAGACTTGCTGGACATCAATTTGGAAACTTCAAATTTACGGTGCATCGACTTAATGAAAGCTTCCGCTTCAGCATTTATGTCTTCTGCTTTGTCTTCGTTAATGCTATAATCCCATCCTGACTTCTCTTCTTCCCTCTCTCTAAATGCCTCGAATCCACGAGACGTATAACGAATACTAGGATATGGAGGAACATCTATCAATTTACGTATTTTCGGATCCTCATAAGTTGTTGTCTTTGAAAATGACCCATACTTCAACTCTTTTGCCTGTTGATTCTTCATGACGACGATACAATGCTATGAGGTTCTGTGTTACGTTTTTTTTTTTAAAAAAAACTATTTAATTTGTTAACAACTGCTATATTATATATGTGTCATTTGCCATTATGTATTTATAGTTTTGTTTCCTTGTATTACACGAGAGAATCTGATACCTTTGTTTTTTCTAAGCTTTGAACTAGAGAAAAAGTTCAATAATCTGCCTAATTAATGTTTGGTGGAAAATGCTTTTTCAACCTCACACCTTTGACCCCTTTTATCTTCTTTCTAGAGCAAGAATATGCTCATGTGTAAATATTGACTAGTAATACGAAAAGTCATGTTACGTATCATCATTATTGGTTATCATTTCTCAACTAATTGACAAGTATAAGCTCACCCAAACCTGTTACATTCCAGAAGATGCACGCACCTTCATAGGATTACATTACAACTTCTCTAAATTAATACTTCTATCGGTAAATTAATGAACTTTCTAAGATAATATTTTTATGTGATCTCAACTTGGGCAAGTTGGAAAAAATCACTGATATCAATAAGATGATATATTTTTGGAAGACCCCCATATAATTATATGGTCCCACTAATATTATAAATTAATACTCCCTCCGTCCACAATTGTTTGGCAGGTTTATTAAAAATAGATGTCCAAGATTAATTGTCAATTTAAACAATCAAGAAATAATTAGTCACTTTTTTCCAATTCTGCCCTTAATGATAGTGTAGTTCAATTGAAAAGTTATGTGGACTTTTAGTATTCTTGGTATAGTAGGGTTATATTAGTCAAATTACACCTTGTATTAAATTTTCCTTGAGGGGTGTGCATGACCTTACCTTGACAAACAATTGTGGACAGAGGGAGTAATTCTTTAATTACAAAAATATCTAAGACGATTTAGTGAAATATGATTTTAGTGTTTTTTTTTTGTTAAAATTTAAATCTAGTTGAACATCATCTTTAACTTTTCTTATTGCATCCAAAAGTCCTGGTGTTGTCTTCTAGAACTGCACCAAAAAATTGTGAAGAGTTCTAGAGGCGAAAATGCATAACTAGTTCCAAAGGTATTGTATCATCTTCAACTTCATCATCAACATTGTTTTCTCCGATGATATCCACAATTTCTTCTAAGATCTGCACCTCTGAACATGCATCATTTTCAACTGAATAATCTAAAGACTATTGACATCCATCAATTTTATTGTGATAATCGAGATTATTATTTATGACCTCAAAATCATGAATATTGTTTTCACAAGAGGCTTCATGCCCCGAACAAAGAGCGGGTTAAGAAATGAATCTCTTTGATTGGGTTCTTAGAGGCCTATTTTAGTATGGATGCTAACGACTAAAAAACGGGTTAAGTTTTAAATAGTCCTGGGTTAGTTTTGATATTTTTGAGATAATATCTAAGATGGTCATTCAATTATGACATTTTTTCTCAGAAAGTCACTCAACTTTGGGTTTTACTACAAAATCACTCAATTATGAACGCTTTTCTTAGAAAGTCACTCAAATTTGATTTTTAACTCAAAAGTTATTCAACTATGAATATTTTACTTACAAAGTCACTCAATCAATTTAATTATTATTTTCATTAAATTAAAATTTTCTTACATCAAATATTTGCTTAAAATCAAAATATTAAAAACTAAATAAATATCCATTCAAATTATTTAATGACCTGTCCACTTTATCGAGCCACTAAAAATATAATATTGACCCTTTTATTTTATCCTTATTCCCCTAAATTATTCTCTCTTGTCCGACAAAGCCATTTTATTGAAAAAAATGATACAAAAAATTAACTTGAGTCCAAAAGTGGCTCAAGTCCATCTTAGAAAACATAGATGAAATAGAAAATAACCAAAAAACAAAAAAAGCGAACACATTTTTTTTGAGTGTGAATTCTGGTTGCCCTCAGTTGCTTTTTTTGGGCATGTGGTTTTGAAGGAAGGGGTAGTGATAGATCCCCAAAAGATTGAGACAGTTAAGAATTGAGTCCGACCTAACTATGAGACAAAAGTTAGGAGTTTTATGAGCCTTGCTACCTACTAACGTTAGGTTTATGAAAAACATTGCTTCTATTACTATGAATTTGACCATGTTGACTCAAAAAGAGGTACCATTCGAGTGGTTAGAGAAGTGTGAAGAGAGTTTTTAAAAGTTCAAGAATCTTTTGACTACAACGCCTATCTTGACATTGTTGGTGGAAGGTAAGGATTTCATTATTTATTGTGATGATTCATATTCGGGCTTGGATGATGTGTTGATCATGGACATCAATGTTATAGCCTATGCTTCTAGACAACTGAAGGTCCATGAGAGGAGCTACCCCACCCATAATTTAGAGTTGGCAGTGTTTGCTTTCAAGATCTAGTGGCGTTATCTTTATGGAGCTAAGTGTGAGGTATTCACTGATCATCATAGTCTACAACATGTGTTCACTCTAAAAGATTTGAATCTAAGAAAAATGAGATGGATGTACTTGCTCAAGGATTATGATGTGATCCTTCAGTATGATCCAAGGAAGGTCAATGTGGTGGCAGACACATTGAGCTGGAAAACGGTTAGCATGGACAATTTGACTTGCTTGGGAGTGTTTAAGTGACCCTTTACTAGAGAGATTCATGATTTTGAGTCTAAGTTCATGCAGTTGAGCATCTTTGAGAAGGGTGGGGTGTTAGTTAGTATTACCTTTATGGAGAAAATTAAGGCTAAGCAGTATGAGGATGAGGATTTGAATAAGCTCAAAAATAAGGTATTGTCTGGGAGATTCAAGATGCCACTTTCGATACAAGAGGTGTACTTAGTTTTAGAGGAATGATTTGTGTTGCTCGAGTTGGTCACTTGATCCAGAATGTGTTGGCGGAATCTCATAGTTCGCGTACTCTATTCATCTGGATGTGACCAAGATTGTAATGAACCAGCCTGTCATTTTTGGAAAGTTTCATAAATTTACAATTTTCCCTCCCAATATTGACCCGGAGACTTCTATGATTGAGTTTTGAAAATTTGGTTTTGAACTTTGAGTTAAAAGTTGAGAATTTGGTAAGTTTTGAGCTTGAAAGGCTAAGTTGTTAAAAAAGTGATTTTCGATGACTTTTGGATTTTCGAGTATCGTAGTGGGATTCCATTCATTCCATCAGTTTCAGAATGTGAAATCTTCTCCATGAAAGATTTTGGTTTCCGTTTGCGAGTCCTTCTGAGGATTTGAGGTCCTAAGTTGTGAAATTATGGAATTTTAGTCTTTGGGTTGACTTTGGTCAACATTCGGGGTTCGGATGCTCGGATCCAAATTTTGAGAGTTTTGTTGGATTCAAGGGATGAGTTTGGGCCTAGTTGAGGTCTTGATTGGTTTTTGAGAGGTCCCGGGCTTGTTTTAGCATTTTAGGCATGACTTAGTTTCTTGTGATTTTCTCGAATGTAAGGTCAAGGAGACTTCAGCTTCGTGTTTTGACGGTTCCATTAAGTCCAGAATGTCGAGTATAACTAATTTAGATATGTGGTGTTTGTTCATGGGGTTTTGAATGAATCCTGAGGATCCTTTCTAAGTGTTAAAAGTTGGTTGTGTTTTTCTAGTGCTGCATGCCTCGATTTTGTGAAGGTCCTGTCGCTTATGTGACTTCCGCTTAAGCGAAGGACCTGTCTCTTAAGCAATAAGTGAAGGAGGCTTTGCTTTTGCGATGCCTGAATTTTTAGTGGGGTTCGCTTAGTCGCTTTTGCAACATTTGAGAGGGTTTTCGGCTTGTCATTTCGGGGTTAAGCCCCATTTCACCATTTTTGAGTTTTGGGATGGCAATTTGGACCAGAGTTTCAAGGAAAAACTTTTGGGTAATAATTCTTAACTCTAAATTTTCAATTACCCATTATTGTTTATGAATTTATGTGTTCAAATTAAGCTTTTGAAATGAGGAATTTTGGGGGTATCTTCAAGAATTCAAAAATTAGTAAAATGATGATTTTGAACTGATTTTAAGTCCTCTTTTGAAATGATTTTCCCTAATGAGTTCCTAAAGCATGAGTAATGTTTTCTAGTATTAAATTTCGAATTCAAATCTTATTTTCGGAATTGGATTTCGTGTTGATTGACCCACATTTCAAGAGAATCGATGTGGACATTGTTGTTTCAGAAAATTGATTGTGAATACATGATTATTATAGAATGTGTGGCTTTGGAAGTGATTCAGAAGAGGAAGACTCAACTCTTGGAGTGAATATTGATTGATTAAGGCAAATGATCTCCTAAACCTGGTATTCTGTTTGAATTCATGTACTTCATTTGTTTCTTGTGTGTTGGGAGTAATAGAAATGAGGTGACGGGTTTTACTGTTCACTTGATACATCTAAATAAATAAAAAAGATTGAAATAAAAAAGGCTATGTAATGAATGGGAAATGATTTCGGCTAGTGATATAAAGCTCATGGAAAATGGTTTCGGCCAGTGATATAAAGATGATGGGAAATGGGTCAAACTAGTGATTTTATATAATACCGATGAAAAATAGTTTCGATTAATGATATTGTGCCGATGGGAAATTGTTTTGGTGAGAGATTGATCATTGTGACTTGATACTCTTATGCTTATGCGTGACTTACTGGTTGATTGTGAATGATATACTTATGTGTGTAACTGAATTACTCGACATTGAGATTGACTTACTTGATTAGTTTGATTGTTGAATTGTAAAGATTGAGCTATGAATTTTGGGCCTTGTGAGTTATATATTGTAAAATTTCTATGTTGGGTTGATCACTGTGCAGGTTGTAGTTTGAGGAGGTTCGGTTGGAGTGTAAGGGGAATTCGTTTTCTAGTTAGATGCCTTGTTTTCTAGGTTGCTTATTGGGTACCGTGTTGTTGGTACTCACCCCTTGCTTAAACATTTGTGCAAGTTCTGATATTGGACATGTGTGATCTTCTTCTTCTTCTCTTGACAGTCGAGGCTCGTTGAAGGATTTGAGAGGTAGTTGCTTGTCATTGATGCTTATCGTGACCAACGACACTAACCTACGGTACTAGTGTCTACGATCGTCGATAATATAGTAACCCAACTAAAGGTTGGGGTCGTGTCCCAAGGGAGTGGTTTTGAGAATTAATAGAAAAATAAAATTTAGTTCTAATTAGTCGTAGCTAAAGACATTAACGAACAAAAACATTGTAAATTAAAAGAGGGTGACACAAAAATGTCAAATATCAATTGGATTTTTTTTTGTCACAAGTAGTAAAAACAACAAAAATTAACAAGAAAACCAAGTATGGGAGAAAGTTCTTGGGGTGTGACCGCAATACAAGTTGAGATAAATCTTGGGTACATGCTTTCGATAGGAAATTTACAAGATAATAGTGACTAGGCTAAACTTTAGATGGAAATAAGTTCCCTCTCGGCCAACTTACCCCGTTTCGAATGGGTTCCTCTCGGACACCCACTTGCCTATGAAGACTAGCCTACGCCTTACCCCACTCACTCTCTTGAGCTGAGTGTTAGGATATGGGACTAGGGTTCACTCTCTCGAGCTGAACCTCATGTCGATCCACTCCTTAGGCCATCAGTCTAGTGGTCTTGGTTTCGCGGCCTCCCTCTCGGGCAAGCCTAAAACACATGGGTGGTTTTGTATTTGCAACTACAAACCCATTAAATTAAACCACAACCACTAGGTGAAATCACCATTAAAATACATCTAGCCTATCATCAAGCAAGACCCAAGAACAATATCAACACATATTTGCTAAATCACACCCCAAAAATAGTGGTTTTTAGCCACACATCAACAAAATAACAAAATACACCTAAAATGATACAAAAATCAAATGGGTATCAGAAATTAAACCTTGATTTAAGCAAAGGAAGAAGAATGGAGAAGTCCCACTTCCAACTTGGGGAGGGTGAAATCCTTCTCTCTTCAAGTCTCTCACAAAACCCTCTCCAAACTTGAAAGAAAATATCCCAAAAAGTACTATTCTATTATGAAAATTAAAATAAATGTTCAAATCTCTAAAAATTAATAACAAGTTTAGTATTTATAGACTTCAGAAAATAGTGCTGGCGGATCTTTCGACGAGGTTAGTCGTTGTCGCCAAATGACTCGGCGACTCGCCCTTCTTCTGTTTCATCGCCGTTTCGTGCTTTCCTTCAGCATCTTCATGTTCTGGACCATTGGGCGGTGTAGTACTGCTTCACGGAAATATTCGGCTAAGCGCCGACTGCTCCTTCATCGCCTTTTGATCCTTCTTCTTCAAGGCTTCGCGTACTGGAATAAAGGGCAGAGTGCGTCCCTTCGACTAGTCTCCAAGTGTGCTTGGCGATGCTCAGGCTTCAGCTTCTTCGTTCTTTTCAGCCCTTTTGTTCCTTTTTTCGCCTAAGTGTCCATGCTTTCACCAAAACTTCAAATACCTGAAACTTAAGAGTTTTAATCAGATATTGAGACAAAATAAGCATTTGAGGACACTATTTCTATCAAAATAAAGCCCTAAATGAGTCCAATTTGTGGACTCATCAACATCCCCAACTTAAACTTTTGCTTGTCCTCAAGAAAACTCAAGTTCAGCCGTTCAAAAAGGGTGTCTCAAACACTACACAAGACTCAATCATGAATGCACACAACAAGACTCAATTTGCTTATGCAAGGATCAATTGTGTACTCAAAGATTTAAGTTGTGACACACCATTACCAAAGATTCTCATGCTCACAATACTTGCTACTTGTGCAAGTTCAAGCTCAACAAAAGTATTTAAATGCCCTCACATGAAGAATGATTCCACATTCACACACATACGTTCATTAATTCAAGATCAGGAATCAGATGCAACGCTTACACTCAAAAAGAGGAACACAATGCATGCTTTCACCCATAGGTTTGCCCTTATTTTCCAATCAACTTTTGATTCGTCTTACTCAAGATCAAAAAGGTCTTTCTGAGGCTTGTAATGGGGCTGAGTGCAAAGGTATGGTCATTTAGGCTCAGTGACTTTTTCATCCTCGTGAGGTGTGGTGTTCTCAAGGCATTCCCTTCTTTCTCTTTTTCAATTCTTTTTCTAGTGCTTCTAAGTCATCTTTTTATTCACCTCCATGGATTGCTTGGAAACCCGATTTCTTTTGTATTTATTCCACATGTTTTTTTTTTAGATTGAAGGGTTTCTGTTGTTCTGCAACACCATGGGTTAAGGAGGACTTTTCTTGCACTTCTTGACTTCTCCTTTTCCTTTTCACCACACCCCTAACTTAGGATTTTGGCCTAAGTTGGCTATTCACTAAACCACAAATTAGGAGGATTATAGGTAGCGGGTCAAGTAAGATCTAGGGCTCATCAAGGTTCTTCCAAAGAAAGGTAAGGCTCAAAGGGTGTTCAAAAGAGTTTCACACGGTCACAGGTAGGCCATAAAAGAGGTATATGTCAAATTTGGCTCACACTCTTTAAAATTGCCTAAGATCATATCAAGAGGACACCTTTCTAAATCAATCAGACTAACAGGGCAATTCTAAGTTTATTCATGCATGGTTCAAAGCAAGCTAATCACACAAGGCATCGACACTTAAAGCAAACAAGACTATACACTTTCTCTAGTGTGCAATGGTCAATACAAGAGAATCAATTCGATAAATGACTAATCACAACGAGATGCAAAGAGTTCACATATTGTTTATGCAACTTCATTTGGCCTCATCATAGCCGTACATTCATGTTAGTTCAATTGAGAGCACTATTCAAGTCATCGGTATTGATCAAAACCGAGACTTAAATTTGTACGAGAACAACCACTTAAAGGTGGCGAAATTTTTGAAAAATAATAATAATTTTTTGGAAGGGTCAAATCGTTTTGCAATTTGAAATAAAAGGAGCCATAAGCTCAAACATCCACAAAAAGCAGTGTAAACACAATTTTAAACAGAACAACCCAAATATAATCAAAACACGAATCACAAATAACACACAAAAGGTGAACCTCACCCCACCACAAATAAAAGCGTTTGTCCTCAAATACAAATAATACATAATCCAAAAGGCAAAGCAAAGAAAGATAAGATAGAGAGGGAGGTAAAGAGGGGATCCTGGCTATGCGGTTGCTTTATCTGTCATGGCATCAGTATTCGGAGTGACCACCATAAGGATCAGCTCCACTGGATCCCGCAACAGGAGACTTTGCTAAAGATGCTTGCACAACAACATTTATCATGATTTCTTCAGTCTCGGCTATGTCATTTGCTGTAGCTTCCTCAAATATCTCTTCGTCAGTTTCTGCCTCCGATTCAGGATCAACTATATGCCCCATTCCATCTCCATGTCCTGCGGCAGTCTGAGGCATTTCGGGCATATCTGGAACTTCCACTGTTCCAAAGATCATGGATATATCAGTGGATTTTAGGTAGTCCACATCTTTCTTCAACTCTACAATGGTGGCCTTTACGGCTGTTACTTCCTATGTGGCTCCTTGATCATGCTCATACACTAACATCCTGGCCTCTAGAGCATCAACAGTAGTGCTAAGTGGTCTCACAACATTATCGATGGCAACCTGAATCATGCCTGGAATGGAGCTCTCTATGTTGGCAGTACGACAATTAGCAGTTTGGACAAGTTGTCCCATTTGGATCAAGGATGCTTGAGTGATTGGTTCATAGAGGTCAACAACAGCTGAAGGCCTAAGGCCTAGAGTAGGCAAAGATGCCTCTATAGGTATAGATCTAATGGTTACAGCTTCCTTCTGTTTCTTTTCTGCCTGGTCCTTAGGATATTCGGCTTCGATCTTTCGAATACTGGTGTAGGCGGTGGCAACCAATTCCACATCATTCGTTGCATCTCCAGGCACCCGAGCTCTTTTGCATAATTCAGTGATTAATACCGGGAAAGGGAGAGATGTCTTCCCTGCTTTGCATGCATATGGATTTTAGAGGAAATGATCTTCCCAAGATTTATCCCGGTTTTTTTCCATGATGTATCCAAGACAAGCTGCCTTAGCATGACGAAGAATTGATTCATTCTGTGATGGCATAACTGTGCTGCTGATGAATCTGAACCAGTATTGTGCAGCTATGTTTAGATTTTTCTTCTCAATTGGAACTCCTTATGTTAACCATGTCGGAGCATTATCATCTGAAACTAGCGGAGCTAACTACTTTTTTATTGCATCCAGCTTCTGTGTCCTGATCAAATGCTGGCAGTGGTCATTAATCTTATTGGACATTCCCAAAGCTATGTTGATAGTTTCACTGTCACAGGCTACCTTCCTTCGTCTGACAACCACGTGGTCAACTGCTTTAAAAGATGAGACTAGCCTTTTTCGTTGAGGTACTAATGCACTGTATGCATCGTAGAACTCTCTAACCCAGCTTGGTATGTAAAAGTCGCAATGTCTTGTGAAGATTTGGAATTTGTGGTATTTCAGGCACTCCATCACTTCTGGATACCTATCAATAACCCCATCTATGGAAAGTCGTTTCTCCTCAATGATCGTCCTCAGACTATCCGCTTTTGATCTATTCATTGATCCATGTTTGGGACCTGGTACTGGATGTGCCAGCACTAATGCTTGCAATACACAACTCAATATAAAGCAACAATACACAACTCAATATAAAGCAACAATACACATGCAATATGTGGAAAGCTTTTAAAATAGTAGAAATCAACTCAGTGTAATGGAGAATACAATAACAAATCAATTTATATATAATAAAATATAATAAAACTCTGTGGGAGTTTCTCTAATCAACAACCATCACTATGAGCTATGTGATGATACAACGTCTCCCCCACGTTGCCAGAATTGTCCTATAACTTGCTGGGATATAGAACGCCTTAACTAAGTGGATCCACTAGTCTATGCTAAAAATCATTAAGGAATCTTCTAAAAAGTATGACCCTCTATACCCACGTTAGCTACATGGTTTATGAAGACTTGAGTTATCTGATCTCATCCCCATATCGGTGCTCAATATTACTCCTAAAATATACTAGCTCATATGTTTATAAAAACATAACTCTTTTTGTGTTTTGATATTATTACTCAAAAATCTTTCTTAAAAGAGATGGTACTCAAACTGCTCAAAACTCTTTTGGAAATCTCAGTTTCCTTCTCTTTTAAATGTAAAAACCATTTACTCTTAGGAATACTCAGTTCCCATATATCATTTTAAAGAAATCGAACTAGACCCTACTCCTTCTCAACTCAAGTGCTCCAGTCTTAAAACAATTTTAGAAAATTTTGTAAAAGACTTCTTAGAATAAAGTTCTAGCCGAATTATGGACGTGAACGACTCAATTCAAGGTTTTCAATAACCATAATTAGAACTCAATACTCGAGACTCAACAACTCAGAACTCAAGAGCTTTAATGGTAATACTCGTTTCAAGAATGCTCAACTCAGAGGGTTCATGCGAAATTATGGGCATGAACAACTCAACTCATGGACCTCATGGTAATATGTAATATTCCCATGATTAGGAATAAAATCTATAATGGAATTAGGAACTCAATGCTCAAAACATAGAACATGAACATACTACTCCTCTCAAAGATACTCAACTTATGTAGTTCATGTGGAATTTATGGGCATGACCGACTTAACTCAATGGTATGAATAAAAAAATTTGGAACTCATGTATACAACTCTTCTCATTCTCATACTTACTTCCTCAAAACTTAGCTCAAATCGATAAATGATTTCAAAGGATCCACAATTGAACTCAAAGACTTACTTGAACTTTAATCTTAACTCACCCTTGAATGTGAATTATGAATTCAAGAGTTATGGTTCATGATATGAAGGATCTCGTTGATAGTAAAGTAGACTCATGAATACATTCTCCTCATTTTAATGCTCACTTGCTTGATTCTTGAAATAAGTTGTTAGAAATTGTAGAAGACTCCTCAAAAAGACTCAAAGGGACTTTCTCAAAAAGGTTCGGAAGAACTCTCAAGACTTAACTCTTAGCTCTACATTGAATTTGAATTATGAATTATGAATTCAAGGTTATGATTTGTGGTAGGAAAGATATCGTGATGATTAAAAGTGTTTTAGATAGTTAATCATGAGAAACGGTTGAAAAACACTGTCGGGGAGCAAGTCCGTGACATGGAGATGCATTTTAATAATTGGTCGAAGTAATTTTTTTAGGCAGAGGGGTCCGCGACGTGGAGAGAACAAATTTCACATCTGAGGAACAGGTTGCAGACCTAGTCCTTATTTTCTGCCCGACTTTCTCTTCCTTGTTTTCTAACCCCAATTCGCCTAAATTCGATTCTTTTTCTCAATTTATATTTAGATTCAGATACCCAATATATGTACACAAGAATATAATCAAACACAACTCTAAAATAGACATGATTTCCTTAAGAACTCCTCAATCTCATCATCTAAACTCAAGAACGACAGTCAATTTCAAGAACACAATTCAATAACATCAAACCTTCAACTTTCTAGAACGAATTTAACGCTGAAATTAACATGATTGATGTGTGGGTTAACAAACCCAAAACTACGGAAGCTTACATACCTCTTATGGATCAAACCCATGGTGAAAATCTGCAACAAAACTCAAGAACATCAATGAACGCCTTGATCCTTTCCTCTTTTCTCCTCTTTTATCTTCTTCTCTCTTCTTGACCTCTCAACTAAAACCCTGGGCGTATATTAGGATCACAAAACTGAACCTAATAGGATTAGACCCTTAAAATATTACTAAAAATGAATTAAATCTGATTGTGTAGTGAAAAGACCATAATACCCTCCTAAAATCTGGTGTTGGCTTTCCTTATCTATACAACCCGACTTCAAATGGGCATATCTCCGTGATACGAACTCAAAAATGAGCAAACTCGGTGGTGTTGGAAAGATAATTCAAGGGTATTTCCTACAGTATCTTGTAGCACATCTAACTCATAATTTTGTAGGATTTATGTTTGTTTGAAGTTGACCCAAAACTCATCAATTAAGCATAACTTGCAAAATTTCAGATTTTGCTATTTCCAATTTAGTTCTTTTTGGAACTCAAGGTTTTACATCTAGTGACCTGACCTTAATACTTAGAAATTTTAAATTCCTCAGAAAAACTTAGTCATTACGAAAGATGGTTCGAGTCTTAGCTCAAAATATTTTCCAGGGTGTTACAGTTTCCTTCTGACACATGGGTACTCAAGAGGCAAGATAGACAATACTATGTTCCTTTAAAAACAAGGTAAAGACTTACACAATAGTTCAGGCGTATGCAAATGATATTATATTTGGAGGAACAGATGCAACACTCATAGTTGAATTCACACAACTGATGAGTAGTGAATTCGAGATGAGCATGATGGGAGAACTCAATTTCTTCTTTGGGCTTCAAATCAAGCAATCTCCACCAGGAATCTCAATTCATCAACAAAAATACATCAAAGAGTTGTTGAAGAAATTTGAGATGAATGAAGATAAGACAATTGATACTCCCATCCGAACAACAATGAAGCTTGATAAAGACGAACCTGGTCCCCTAGTGAATGATACAAAATATATAGGGATTTTTGGATCCCTCCCATTCTTAACTGCCAACAGACTTGACATTGTATTTAGTGTTGGCCTTTATGCATGATTCCAATCTTTCCCAAAAGAATCTCATCTAAAGGCAGTGAAAAGAATTTTGGGATATCTTAAAGGAACACTGAACCTGGTGTTATGGTATCCAACATGAGACTCATTTGATCTGGTAGGATTTGCTGATGCAGATACTTAGTAGACAGTAAAAACACATCAGCGATGGCATACTTTTTGGGACCATTTCTGGTGTCCTGGGCAACTAGAAAACAAAACTCAGTTGCCCTATCCTCTGCTGAAGCGGAATACATCTCAACTGCCTTTTGCTGTGCTCAACTCATACGGATAAAGCAGCAACTCGAAGATTTTGGAATCAAAGTTGGTTGTGTACCTATCAGGTGCGATGAACATGGCCAAGAACCCCGTCTATCATAAACGAACCAAACATATAGATTTCTGTCACCACTTTCTTAGGGATAATGTAGAGAAAGGTCACATTATCTTTACTAAAGCTCTTAGAAGAGAACCATTTGAACGTAATCGTTTAGCTTGGGGCTGGTGATTCAAGACTAACTCTCCTCTCATAAACTCATGTCAATAGACTTGTACAACAAAAAATCAGCACATAATTCTAATCAACTCATATTGATACCTTATTTCAGGTATAAATCTAGTGGAAAATCTCATCAATCAGGTCTAATGATATTACCCTTAGTTTGGTACGAAGATGCTCACATGTCAAGGACTGGGTTCATATCTTAACATGTATGCACTAATCCTCTCTTGTATTCGACTTTATCTCTCACTCAAATATATGACTTTGTACTTAAAGAAGCTTAAAGAACTTGCTTCACCCATTCAACCCACTTTTAAACCCCATCACTAAAGCGGGAAAATTTCACATATTTTTTACAAGTCACCTCCCACATCAGAACACTCAACCATCTATCACATGCCAGACTATCATCATTACTCGCCCATTTTTCAACATTTCTCACCAATCATCTCTCCCAAACCACCCCAAAACATCTAATGCCTCTTTCACATCCAAAAACTCCCAAAATCCTAGAAATCACCATGGCCACCTCACCATACCTACTCGCTTACTCCGATGATGAGGACTTTTCCACATCACCATAAATACAACCCATATCAGAGTCTCCCAATGCATCGTCTTAGGTTAAAGAAGTCATCTCCACTGATACTTCGTTAACCCCACCTCCGCTAGACCCCATTCATAAACCTTCTTAGTCGAATCATCCATTATCTTACTTACCACCATACGCATATGGCGACCCCTTTACACTATCTCCATCTCCTCCGCACACTATAAACCCTAACTCTACTTCCTTCTCCCAAGCATCCCCATCTCGCATTAAAACTCTAATCCCAACCAATACCCCCAAACCCTCCTTGCAAAAATATACTAAACCTCAAGATTAAGACCTTCACACAACACCCCTCAGTACTCCTCATCCTCAAATCCCCAAGCGACCACACAAGCACACAGACGTGAAACAGACCCACATACGCATCCCCTTCACATGGAGCATAAGTCAAGCACAACTCAATGAGGCGGTTGAATCGAGCACGAAATGTCGTCGCTCCGGTAAGTCTCCAGTTCATCCACCTTCATCACCAGTTATGCTTTATTTTGAACCAGAAAAAGTGTCTGAGACGTCCAAGTACACACAAGGAAGGGTTACTTCTACGCCTAGGAAGGTTCTAAAAGGAGAGAGGTCACTGATTCATAAGTTTATATTTGAATTAGTACACAAAGAAGTTTTTCCTAGAGGGGACAGGAGGCATGAGGCATCTTTCAGGATATGGGGATTACTAATGCCTTGGAGAATAAGGAACCTATTGACTGGCCCACTCTTATGATTAAGCATTTCACACGGATTGCTGACCCTAAACCTGGTCCTCACTAGCTAGCTTTTGGAAAATTTGTCACCACAGTATTTAAAGTCTTTAATGTTCCTTTAGGTGAAGGGATAACACTAAATAGAAATGATATATTTACCAGGTTCACACTTACTGACTGCAGACTTCTTGTTGAGGATAACCAGGTTTATGATGTGCCCCATGTGCTACTGGTCTGATCACAATTCTTTTGAATGATCTCCATGCTATCAAGAAACAAAATGATGTTCTTCGTGCTGAATTTGAAACCACCCACATTGATCTGGTTGAGTTGCACGGGGGAAGTTTCTTGCATGAAGGATTTGCCACTGCAACAACAACTAGATAGCAATGCTCACATGGACCGTGTTCTTCAGCTCCTATTGCCATATCCCAACCCATCCAAAGCCCTCATTCGTCCTCCTCTTAATACATTGTTCCAGTTTTTGGTGCTTCTTTAAAAAACAATCTGGTATTTAGTTATTTTTTGTGACTGTTGGATATTTTGGGTGGAGCTCCATGAGCTTAAACCCTAGTGCATCTTGTTTTGTTTGGTCCATGTTCCTAACTTGTGTTGTGTTTTTGTATCTTGTTTGGATGGCTAATATCCTTAGATTATATTGATATGTGCTTCTTCTGCCTTGGTGCTACCTTTTTAGGCTCTAAGTGGTTATTATCTTGGTGTTTTGATGCCTTACTCTTCTTTTTGATATGTCAAAATAGGGAAGTTGTTTATGTTGACTGGCTAACTCTAGGTATATTTGTCATCATCAAAAAGGGGAAATTGATGAGATGGCAAACCTTAAAACCTTTCGAATGAAAGGGGATTTTGATGATGACAACACGAATCAAGTTCACATAGCAAATGTCCAAATTCAAAAGTGAAAGGTGGGAAAAAGAAGGCAGTTGGTGTACAAAGCAAATTGAGTCAAAAGAGTAAAACGGAAAAAGTGGAAGAAAACCAACACAAATAAGGAAAGAGATATTTGAGTTCAAGAAGAAAAATAATTAGTATTTGAGAAAAACTAATTTCTTTCCTTATACAAAACGGTCAAGTCAGAAAACAATTCTTATAAAAGGACAAGGCACAAGAACGAAAAAGGTGTCTTTCAAATCTAGAACAAAAATGCTATCATAAGCAAAGGCTAACCCATTCGAGAGATCGCAAAAGTTGAAGAAAGGAAGTTCTAGATTTAGTATTTCTTTTGTGTTTAAAGTTGCATTGATTTGTCTTGAATCAATGTTTAGAGTTTTGTGAGAGTATAACAAGAAGTGGATTTGGCTTCTTGGAGAGTAGAATTAAGAGCGAGTTATGACAAGAAGTGGGTTTGGCTTCTTGGAGAATAGAGTGAGAGAGTTGTAACAAGAACGGGGTTTGACTTCTTGGTGAGGAGAGTTTGAGTTCTTGATTATTGAGTTGTAATCTTGAGTTGAGTTTGAAGTTAATAAAATAGTGGTTTTCCTCTTAGGACCGAAATAAGAGGTGTTATGCGAAAGCTAGCAAAGCAAACCTCGAAAGATCATGAGTAAGAAGACAAACGAGAAACACACCAAAAGAGACAACTTTAACGTGGTTCAGTCAATCGACCTATGTCCACAAAAGAGATGAGAAATCCATTATAATATGAGAGTGCAAAATACAGAGAGAAACAACCTCAGCCAATTCACTCGAAATACAAGGATGTACACAAAATTCTCCCCCATAACCACAACTCTCAAAACCCTAGGACTACATTGTGAATGTTGATTAAGTTAAAAGGAACAAGCCTATATTTATATAGTCCTAAATTCTTTCCTACAAGAAAAGGACTAGTAAAATATTAAAACCATTTCCTAAAAGGAAAACTTATTTATGTAAGAAAGTCAGGGCAAATAAAACCCAACATTTCCTTCCTAGAAAGAGGAACGCTTTCACAACAAATCATCGAAATGAAGAAATCATTGCAAAATACATGGATAACCAAACAAATCATCCTAAACAGTAGTCATAACAAGATAAAATGATAAAAATTGAAGTATAAGAAACCACATATAACCAAAGGCAGTTTCACAATTCCCATTTGAACTACTGCAAAAGTTATCCTATTTAGTAAAAAAAATGTAATTTTTCTCCCTTTTGTAACATAAATCAATTAGTTCAGACAGAGTGCCTAAAACATAAAGCCAAAAGTCTGTTAAAAAAACATTTTAGGCTAGTTTACAAAGGATGGTCATTTAATTTAGAAGATTTTGGATAAGTGAAGCTAGACTTTTACTCTAGCTCTGACTTGATTTCAGGGCAATTCTAAGCAACATTGTGGTCTGCTGTTTTTTCAACTATGGAACCACCATTCTATCCAGCCACAAGCAACTTCTCAATTTTTGACTTCCACTCTCCGTTATTCTGTCATGAATAACTCTGTCACAATACTTGAGCATTGTTCCAAGGTGTTAGGTACTCAACCATATGACATCAGTATTCTCGCTTCTTCTTTACCTTCTTTTCCCACCTGCATGCAGACAATGGAAGCATGAAAGAGTTTTCGAAGAGATATAAGAGACATTAATGTAAGCAGAAAACAGGTTGGTAATAAGGTAAATAAATAATTTCCACTTATATTGTGAACAATTTTTTATAGTCTAAACACTTTTATAAAGACTTCCACAATGATTATGACATGTCTCTACTAAGATTTGAACGTTAAGTAAGATAGACCAAAACATAGGAAAGTAGGAATCAGGGTAAGGGTGCGGAAACAAGAAAAGAGATTAACATAAATTTATTGTCTAATGTTCAAGTGTTTCGTCAATAGATGTTGGATTTTAGTCAATCTAGCAACATATGCTCTAATAAAACAATGTACGCAACCTCACCCCAACCTTTTGAGGATAGGGATGTTGTTTCTGATAGACGTCAACTCAAGTAAAGCATGAGAAAACAACAAGGAAAAGAGAATACAATTCATAATACTAGTAGCACACACAAATAATACCATAACTGAAGCAAAGGAAACGATAAACTGAAAGTATAAGAAAATAGAAGAAAAAAATACCAATACTATTGAGAAGGGAAACTAGACAACGCGTGACTACTATACTAACATTCTACTCTAATCTTCGACCTTCATATCCTTCTATTTAGGGTCATGTCCTCAGTAAGTTGCATTTGTTTCACGTCTTATCTAATCATATGTCCTCAATACTTCTTCGGCCTACCTCTACCTCCCCTCAGACCCACCATAGCTATCCTCTCACATGTCCTCACCGTGCATCTCCTCTTCAAGTTAATTCGTTCCCTTAACTGAAACCAAGTAGAAACCAAGTATAAACAAGCATAAGGGTCTCCAATACGTCTCTTTCTACCCCAAACAAATTCTACTTCCTCAACATATTTTAATTTTCATTTTAGTTTTAATTTTAATTTTAATTGTACAGAAATTCTAGAAATTATATGGTGTTAACATGTGTCACATTTTTCTTCTCCTATTATATATATATAGATGAGAGTTATCTTTGCCAATCAAACATAGTTTCATAATTCTATCACCTTTTTAGGGGTTTTATAACATTCTATATAAAAAATATTGCGATAAATATTTTCAGATCAAGTACAAAGTAGCCTATTTAGTCAGTATACATGAACATGAATACAACAACAACATACTAGTGTAATCCACAAGTGTGGTATGGTAAGGGTAGAGTATACATAGACTAAGTCCTACCTTGTGCAGGTGGAGGGGTTGTTGCTCAAGAAAATAAAAAAAAAACACAACATTTGTGGAAACATAAGCAATAATAACAATGCGATAGTAAGGAAACCAAAAGTATAAGAGACAACAGGCAGTAATAGAAAATTAATTAAGAAAAAAATAAATATGGAAATAATAAAATAACAAAATACCGGAAAGAAGACTAATAGTACTAGTAGGAAACATAAGATGTGAAACTATTTATTACTGACTCCCTTTCCTAATCCTCGTTCCCCACACCCTCCTATCGAAGGTCATGTCCTCAGTAAACTGAAAAAGGATCTAAATGTGTTATATTCCTTAGATCTCTGCCTCAAGGACCCTTTATAGGTATCCTACTTTCCGGGAAACAAATAATATAATGGAGAATTGACTGAAACATTATAGAATATGGAACATTTATGCCTATCACAAACACTATGTTTTAACTCAATTCTAACATCTAACATTTTTTTATTTTCACTTAGCTTACTACTACAATTGCAAGTGGTGAAAACATTGAACTTCAATAATAATATCTAGAGAAGTAATCCATACGAATAAGAAAATTAAAAATTTAGCCATTAATTAGAGAAACAATTAGGAAACTCAAAATTATCCCACAACATTATCTATTAGTTACACATAGTAATAATTATCAAGATATATAATACATATAAATTGGCAAATGAAGAAACATTAATGTAGAGAAAAAAATAGAAGAGTTAGAAGAGAAAGAAAGACAACGCGAAGGAGAATAGGAATGACAATGGGGCGGGGCGGGGTGGTTGTGGGGCGAGCCCGCATAGACCCGCAAACATACTAACCCGCCCCGCTCCGCCCCACATAGAAAAAAATTGTGTTTTCAATCCGCCCCGCCCCGCCCCGCTCCACATAGACCCGCTCCGCTCCACCCCACAATTTTTTTTCTTTCTTAATTGAGTTTCACACAACAAATAAAATTCATAAATTTTTTTTTAATTTTTCTGCTAAATAAATAAACGTGTACCTGTTATACTATTTCCTACTAGCATATACATATATAGAGAGATCATTGTCTCAATCATGTAGTTGGGGATATAAATATTTTTTCTTGTTTAATAGAAGGGGTTAGTCAATCTGTGGGTCAAGCTTATGTTTCATTTGGTTTCTAATTTTTTTTTTGTCAAATACAAAATAATACAATTTCAAGAAAATTCCAAGGTTTCATAATAGTGTAGCTAAAGTGTCAAAATATTTGAAAAAAAGCAATAACAAAGTAGCTAAAGAGAGGAGCCTGGAGTAACTTATAAATATTTTTCTCAATATTAGAAACTAATTAAGTGAAATTGAGTAGTTGAAATCTTGTAGAACATCTCATTGAGAACTAAATAAATGATTGATATCAATGAAAACATAAAACAATGTTAAATTTTATAAAGTGAACTTCACCAAAAACTTGAAGCAAAAGAAAGTTGAAGAAAGTGGTGAGTATATATTGAGAGGGAGTTGCAATTTCCACAACCCGCACCCGCCCCGCACCCACCTTAAATTCCTTAAAAGAAGTTTCAACCCGCCCCGCCCTGGACCGCACCCGCATAAAGCCATACCTACCCCACCCTGCATAAGGTAAAACCCACCCCGCTCTTCATCCGCCCCGCCCCATTGCCATCCCTAAAGGAGAAGGAACATATGTTCATGTAAGGATTTGTCCATTCATAACCAGAAAGTAATGTCGTTTTTGACTAACATTCTTTTCCTTAATAGCAACCGTTGGGATGGGCTATTAGAATTTTCAACAAGTGTAGTTATGTGGAGAATTAAAGTGGTGTCTTTATATACATTAAAATTTAAACTATTAGTGATATCCCATCTTAATATAAGAAGTCTCACATTGACAAAACATATAGAGATGTTGGATATATAAGTAAGCAGACTTAATCAACTAGTGACACATTTTAAAATTGTGCAGGCCTAGGCACGGAGAGGAAACTATCACTAGTGGACTGGGCTGTAACAAATGGTATTAGAGTCACTCCTAGGTCAACCTTGTCGATGTGGGCCAGAGTTTGACTAAGTTTAGACAAATCCTGGTAAGGCAGGATAAACTTTAGTGCTTAGTCTAGGCAAATTTCATGTGGTGGGCCAAACCTCGATGAGGACGCTGAGTCTATAGAGGGGATGCATATGACACCATCTCTTAAGAAAAGAAGGTCCACATCGATAAAATGCATGAGAGAAGTTGGATATATAAGTAAGTAGACCTTACGAACTGTGACACATTTTAAAGTTGTGCGGGCCTAGTCCCACAACAGACAATACCACTAATGGGTTGGGCCATTTTAGTATTACATATACTAAAATAAAGGGAATAAATTGCAAAAAAATTGAGGTAAAAGATAAATAGAAATTATTTATTAAAAGTGTTGATTTGTGAATATTTGACTATGAAAAGATCTAATTTTGTAAGATCTTAATTGATCTGATAAACTCATATTTGATATGCTATTAACTATTTTAGAAAATTAGATCAAAAAAAATAATCACTTGATTCTCAAATCACATAGAATCTAGGGATTTGATTGCTAGTTTATTTGTTTCTCTCTACTATAAATTTGTACCTCCATACGGATGAATAAGAATGCGTAATTTTAGTACCAAAACTTACATGGTACCAAAACTACTTTATTCTTGTGTTTTTGATGATTAAATTTTTTTTACGGCTATGCCACTCACAACATTGATAAAAGCCGAGAGTTCAACAAAGTTTTGACCAAGACAATAATATATCGAGGCGGCGAATCTTATCATTTGTCTTTTCAACCTACTTCTCACAAGTTGAATCGCAAGAATCATTTGAATGGGCGCAATCTGCCCATTTGGCATCTGATGGTTGAGGAAAACTTAATTACCAAACTAGAGAAATGAGAAAGCCTGAACAATGAGACACAAAAACGAATGTCCAGAGATCATAAAATTCGATGGTAATCATTTGGCTACGAAACTCCATGAAACCTACCATTGGTAAACGATACTTGGTTCTTCTCTCTGCTTGGGATGTTTGTGAGATTTTTAGAGAGACTTATTCTGATGTGGAAAATGTCTCTCTAAATTTTGAGTTAACAATTAAATTGTAGAAAGCTAGGCAAGGAGAGAGATGTTACCATTTACTATAATGAGATGGTTTTCCTATGGAAAAAATTAGATGAATGAACAAATGCTTTAATGATGAATGAGATTTTTGTAAGGATAGTATAAAGCAATGAAAAAAGGAAGAAAATGAGAGGTTTACTCAATTGTAGAAAAAAACAAGGGTACACTCAAAGGGAAGCGATAGATCATACCGTCTTCATTCGACATTCTCTTGAGGAAAATACAACTATCCGAATAGTGTATGTCGATGATATCATACTTACAGGAGATGACTATTCAAAAAATGAAGAATATTAAAAAATAGTTGACCTCAAAATTTGAGATCACGGATTTAGGCCATTTGAACTATTTCCTTGGCATGGAAATAGCAAGGTCAAAAGAATTTATTATGTTGCACAAT
>JAJOOH010014095.1:0-25909 GCA_029582605.1 Solanum gracilifrons | reverse complement strand
GCTCTGGTTATGTGATTATAGATTTTCTTGTCCTGTCCTAAGCTGTCTTTGTAGGTATTTATTTGTGGTGGTACAAATAAGAGGTTTTGGGTTTTTGGTACAAATGGCTTTTCAAATATCTTGTTCATATTTGTATTAACATATCTTTTTTCTTCCTTTGTAGATGATGCGCAACCTGTAGCTGCATGTAACAAACTATTAGGACCTTACCCAGGTATAGAACAACTCAACTAAGTGGATCTACTAAGCTCTGCCTGAAGGCACTTAGGATTCATCTAAAAAGTATGATCTTGTACCCATGCTGGCATACATAGTTTATGAGGAATGTTAGTTGTCTTAACTCATCCCTATATTGGTGCTCAATACTACTCCGAATAATATATACCCTGCTTAATGTTTTTAAAACATACTCCTCCTCTGCTTTGAGATAATTGCTCAAACTATCCTATTAAAAGAGGTAGCTTCTCTTGAAATATCTTTGAACTCATAATTCATTTAGAAATCAAAGTTTCTATTTTATCAACGTAAAAACTGATACCTTTGGGAATACTTAGTTCCTTATATTCTTACTCAATTCATATAAGAAAACTCTTTCTCAAAATATATCAAAATCGTATTGTGATATGATCATTGATGACTCGGGGAGTCATACTGCATAAACATTGATGGTATATCTAGATACCATACTACTTAAACATTGATGGCATACTCGATTGTCATACTAATCTTGTTTTAAAACTCTTTCTCAAAACTTATCTTTGCTTTCTTAGAAAATCAGTTTAAGACAATAATGTTTGCTCTAGAAGATTCTCAAAATTTCTAACTCAAAATAGAGTTCATGCTGAAATATAGACATGAACGAATAAACTCACTGATCTTAATAACAATATAGAAAACTCAATACTCAGAAATCAAGAACTCAGAACTCAAGAACACTACTCATCTCAAGAATACTCAATTCATAGGTTCGTGTTAAAATATAGACATGAACGAATTAACTCAAGAATATTAATGCATAACATATAACAATTCAATAATGAGGAATAGAATTTCAAAAAGAAACATGAACTCAAGAACTTAAAATCAACTTATCTCAAGAATACTCAAATCTAGGGATATAATCCTAGATTACTCTTTTACTCAAGAATTATGATTTTAATTAGTTATTCATAATTGTATGGAGGCATTTGAGTTGGAAAGAATGGAATTCCTAGAGAACGACTTACCTTGAAGATGAATCTTTAAAAAGATTTAAAGAATCTTGAATGATGTTTTCTACTTTGATTTTTTCCTTAGGGTTTGAGAGAGAAGAGAATGATGGATTAAGAGGTGAAAATTTGATTGTTTTGGGTCTTTAATTAGTCCAGATATTTGTTTAGGGTTTTCTTAGAGGTAAAAAGACATAAACGACCTTTTTTAATGTTTTCCCGTTGGCTAATTCGTCACTACACTGTATCATATTACTAAAATGGTTATATTTGTTTACTCAAAACTCAGATTGTTTCGAAATTGGTGGAGTTTGAAAGAAGATTCAAATACCTTTAATTTGATAGGTTATGGTCCACTTAACTCTTTATATTCTAAGAGATATAGTCATTTGAAGTTAACCCAAAGAGAATCTTACATCAAAACTTAATCGTTAAGAAAATTTTCAACCCAACTTTGTGCTAGGAGTTTCTAGTGACCTTTATTGATATCCAAAATCATTCCCATACTAAGGAATTTACCTTTATATATATGGTCAATTTATGTATCACTCGATACGACCTTACATGTAAACGAAGAATAGTTCAGGTCTTAACTTAGAAATTTATGGAGTGTTACACCATAAACCCCAGAAGGCTAGCTAAAATGTGAGCAACAAATGATAAACTAAAACTAGAATACAACTAGGTAGAAGCAATAAAAACATAGAATATGGCCATGGCATAAATAGTGCATAGCGGTACCAAATATACAATAAATTACCAAAAGTGACCAGGGAATACAAATAAATAAGAACCAAACCACGTACATGGTCTCACCTGTGCATTTGCATCTAAGTAAAGAAAAGGATGATGTACATTGTACAACAAATCTTTCTAAACAGAATACAAAATATAAAATACATAGACACCACAAAAAGGGGAAACAACAAGTCTCGGGACATGAAGAGCTCACTGCGATCTAATCAATAACGTCTGCATGAGATTGGGAATCAACGAGGGTGGCTCGTACTAAGCGTTGTATCAGGAAAAGTTGCAGAAGTGTACTATGGCTACCAAAATACGGGTACTCAGTAGGCATAATAGGCTAACCGAACTCATATAAACACAATCTAAATATAAGAGACACGATAGTGTAACCTATATGAATTCATTAACTAACTAAGGTCATACACAAGTGCCAACAGTAAAGATATTGCACTAACCACGGGTTAATCATACAATCATACAATGTGAGATAATGTGATGCATATGTGTACAATATATAAAATTTAAAAGCCCAAAATTGCCTTATCGGCTGCCCTGTAGGCTCCTTGAGACATTCTGTAGATCCTTCGAAGCTCATCAACATATGCCATAAAGTAAATATATGAAATTCAATATGTCAGCCACCAGAGCTCATCAACATATGCAAAATGTATGAACTGCAACGTAAAAGCATCCCTCAGTCTCACAATACCATGTAAAATAGTCCGTCTCACAACAAGCCATAGAAATTCGCAAGTTTAAATCAACTTTATTTTTAAATAAAAAACATTATAAAACCATGTATTTCATCAGAAAAATCCATGTCTTAGTAGTAAAATCAGTAAGTTTGGAATAAACATCTCTTTAAAGCTACAATTTCAAGAAAATTATATAATTTCTTTCATAACTCCAAAATTCTTGAGTAATCCTATAACATGCTCCCTTGGATCCTTAAATCGATTATACTCTAAGGTAAATAAGTTTCATATATTTTTATGGGAGTGGAAGATGGGACTGTAGTCAGACCTCAAATGGTCCAAAAATTATACAACAATGTAGTCAACCTTAAGTCAAGTATAAGACAAAAGTGTACTCAAACCTCAAATGATTTAAAAACTATACTTTAAAGAATTTGAAATCATGAAATAAACACCCGAAACAAAAACAAACCACGAGAAAGGATCTATAATAAGTAATATAGAGATAAAATAAGGAAAATTACCTTTAAATCATGTGAAATGATGAATATATAAGTAAATTCTCCCAAGACCAAGCTCAACAATGGCTTTACTATCTTGAAGAAATAAGAGGAAAAAGACTTATAACATTCAACGATCATTGCCCCAATGGATCTAGGCCTGGTTCGGTGCACTTATCTATGGTTTCCATATTTCTAGGCGGCTCCATTTCTCTAATTTCCCCTGATTCAGACTATGACGACTCATAATCATCTGCCCACGAATTATCCAGTGGGCTTACCGCTGGGTTGGGAGAGTCTGAGTTGCTAGTTGGTAAATTATGATCTAACTCCTGAGGGCCGGTTGGAGGGTTTAGGCCCATTACTATTTTCAACGGCGCAACCTCTCCTTAGAGAGTGTCCACCCTATTTCAAAGACTGTTCAGTTTCTTAACCACTAGCCTTATAAAAGATTTTATCACTTCCTTAATAAAAGTAGGTATGACTTTTGTCAACGTTGTCATGTGATCATCATGGTCGAAGGCCATTTGAGTCCTCTTGACTAATATTTGAGCTGATGGTGTGGATTATGTGGTGTGAGGGGAAAGTATTTGAGACACTTTTTGTGTATCTTGTGAAGATCCATAATTGGAAGTGGTTATTTTGTTCTTTTTGATACTTGGCATGTATTTATCTCCTTTTTTGCCAAGGTAATCATGAGCTTAGCTCAAATAGATCCATCAACTATTTCAAGACAAGTACAACCCTCTCTCATACATAAGTAACTGATAAAATCCAAAAAGAGCATAGAGGAGGTGTGCTTTCTAGCTGCTTGTTTGAATTGCTCAGTAATTATCTCACCATCATTGATGTACAAGTCTTTCAAGATGCAGGAAATAAAAATTGGTGTTTTAATAGATATGTGAGACTTATTCTTCTAGGGCATTAGACTTGCACGCACGAAGTCCAACTACATCTGGGCTTCAAATGATAAATCTCATCAAGTCATTTCACTCCCGGTACATACTCATAAAGGAGTACTTTCTGATGAGTCCACAAATTTGACTTATTTAGGGCTTTATTTTAATAGAAATAGTGTTCTCGAATGCTTGTTTTATCTCAATACCTGATTAAAATGCTTAAGTTTTAGGTATTTGAAGTTTTACTTGAAGCATAGACACTTAGGCGCAAAATGGAGCAAAAACGGGCAGAAAAGAACAAGAAATGAAAGTCTGCGGATTGCCGAGTCCAACTTGGCGAGTAGCCGAATTGACATGCACTGCCCTTTATTCCAGTACGCAAAGACTTGAAGGAAGTGGATCGAAAGGCGAGGAAAGGAGGAGTCGGTGAGTCGCCGATTAGTTCCGCAAAGCAGTACTGTATCGCCCAATGATCCAGAATACGAGGATGCTGAAGGCAAGACACTAAAGGCGATGAGCTGATTAAAGGGCGGATCACCGAGTTCATCGGCGATCTAGTCTAATGTCGCTGAACGATCCTCTGCAGCACAATTTGTGAAAACTATAAATACTAATTAGAGTTGTAGTCTTAGTGTGGAACATTTTAGAGTAAAAATTATTATTAGTCTATAGTATTTTTCTCTCAAGTTTGGATAGGGTTTTGTGGAGACTTGAAGAAAGGAGTTCATCTTTCCCAAGTTAAAAGTGGGTCTTCTTTATTCTTCTTCCGTAGCTTAATTCAAGGTTTAATTTTTATACCCAGTTGATTTCTTTATTATGTTAGGTATAATTTCTTATTTCTTGATGTGTGGCTAAAAACCTCATTCTTGGGGTGTGATTTAGCAAATATGGGTTGATATTCTTGTTGGGTCTCGCTTGCTGATAGGTTAGATGCATTTTAATGGTGATTTCATCTAGTGGTTGTGGTTTAATCTAAAGGGTTTGTAGTTGCAAATACAAAGCCACCCATGTGTTTTTGGCTTGCCCGAGAGGGAGGTCGCGAAACCAAAACCACTAGAATGATGGCCTAAGGAGTGCGTCGACATGAATTTCAGCCCGAGAGGGAGATCCCTAGTCCCATATCCTAACAGTCAGCTCCAGATAGTGAGTGGGGCAAGGCGTAGGTTGGTCTTCATGAGGAAAATGGGTGTCCTAGAGGAACGCATTCGAAACTGGGTAAGTTGCCCGAGAGGGAACTTATTTCCATTTAAAGCTTAGCCTAGTCACTATTGTCTTGCAAGTTTCCTATTGAAGGCATGTACCCAACGATTTATCTCAACTTGTATTGCGGTCACATCCCAAGAACCTTCCCCATACTTGATTTTCTTGTTTATTTTGTTGTTTTACTATTTGTGACAAAACCCCCATTTGATATTTGACACTTTCGTGTCACCCCCTTTAGTTTACTATGTTTTTGTTCGTTAATATCTTTAGCTACGACTAGTTAGAATGTAATTTTATTTTTCTCTCAATTCTCAAAACCGCTCCCTTGGGACACGACCCCAACCCTTGGTTGGGTTACTATATTATCGGCGATAGTACACACTCATTCAGTAGTATAGAGGACGAATTCACACGAGCGGAGGCTGACAGGAAGAGAGCCGCTCCAATTGACACTTCACTAGAGGTCAACATTGAATCACTACCAGCGGGAACACCTCCCCACACTTCAACTTCTGAGCCCTCATGTAGATCTGCTCCTTCCTCTTCCTTACAAGTACCAGGTGCTTCGTCCTCCTCCCAGCCCGCTAGGATTACCCAGGCTATGATTCTAAAGATGGGGCAACTGGCCTATTCAGTAGATGTGGGATTGACCAGATTAGAAAGATCAATCCTATAAATGATTGATAGTGCCATCTTGGCCGCACTAACCCCCATCAGAACCACTGTTGATGATCTAAATGCTAGAGTCACTGCTTGTGAGAACAGACAAGGGGAGACTCCCGAGGTCTCAGCACTAAAAGCCGAAATAGCTGAGCTGAAGATGGACGTAGCCTATTTAAAAGGCCACCAATTTCAAAGTCGTGATGTGGGGAGTAGATGACAAGGATACTCCTAACATATCTGGAACTCCTCCAGCTACTATGGGAGATATGTAGAGGGATGATGCAGGGCATATAGAGTCGGAGATGGAGACTGATGAGAAGCAGATAGCAATGCACGATTAGGTAGTGCGTGAGAGCCAAGATGACATCTTTTTTAGAGACTTGCCAAATCTCGAGGAGATGGTTGTGCAGTCAGTGCCGGTTATGATGTCCACACCGGCTCCTAGTTGATCCGGCACCGCTAGATTGTCTGACGCTACTCCTAGTGGATCTGGCACCGACCAGATAGGTGCATCGGGCATGAATATCCATACCCAGGCCTTGACAGATAGAGAGGCTGCATAGACAGGACCCTTTCTTACCTCTCTCGCATTGTCCTTTTCTTTTTGCTTACTTGCATTTGAGGGCAAACGCTCTTTAATTGGGTGGGGTGAGGCTCTCTCCTTTTACCCTTTTTGTTTTGTTTGTGTGAATACTTTGCTATTTTGCGCATAAAATTGGGTCGTTTGGTTTGCTTTAATTTGTGTTTTAAATATTGCTTTTTTGTGGATGTTTGAGCTCATGGCTCCTGTTGTTGTAATTGAAAATAATTTTGATTCTTCCGAAAAATTTTCGCCACCTCTTGTGTTGAAAGTAGCTGTTCTCTTGCAAAAAATCTGAGTCTCGATTTTGATCAATAACGATGACTTGAATAGTGCTCCCAATTGAACAAGCATGAATGCACGGCTACGACGAGGCCAAATGAAGTTACATATAGAATATGTGCACTCTTTGCATCTCGTTGTGACTAATCATTTATCGAATTGATTTTTTTGTGAGGACCGTTGCACACTATCGAACGTGTCTAGTCTTGTTTGACTGAAGTATCAATGTCTTGTGTGATTAGCTTACTGTGAACCATGCATGAACAAACCTAGAATTTGCCCCGTTAGTCTGATTGATTTACAAAGCTGTACTCTTGAGATGATCTTAGGCAACTTTTGAAGAGTGTGAACCAATTTAACATATACCTCTTTTTGTGGCCTACCAGTGAGCGTGTGAAACTATCTTGAACACCCCTTGAACCTTACTTTTTTTGGAACAACTTTGATAAACCCTAGACCTTACTTTATCCACTACCTATGATCCTCTTGAGTTGTGGTTTAGTGAATAGCCAACTTAGACGAAAAGCCAAAGTTGGGGGTGTGGTGAAAGGGAAAAGGAGAAGTCAAGAAGTGCAAGGAAAGTCCCCCTTAACCCATGGTATTGCATAAAAATGGAACCCCTTCAATTAAGAAAAAATGTGGAATAAAGTACGAAGGAAATCGGGTTTCAAGCAATCTATGGAGGAGGAAAAAAAGGGTGACTTAGAAGCACTAGAAAAAGAATTGATAAAAGAAAAGAAGGAAATGCCTTGAGAATGCCACAACTCACGAGGAAAAAGGCACTGAGCCTAAATGACCACACCTTTGCACTCAGCCCCATTACAACCCTTAGAAAGACCTTTTTAATCTTGATTAAGCCGAATCGAAAGTCAATTGGAAAATAAGGGCAAACCTGTGGGTGAAAACATGCATTGTGTTCCTCTTTTTGAGTGTGAGCGTTGTATCTGATTTCTGATCTTAAATTGACACATATCTATGTGTGAATATGGAATCATTCTTTACGTGAGGGCTTTTAGATACTTTTGTTGAGCTTGAACTTGCACAAGTAGCAAGTATTGCGAGCATGAGAATCTTTGGTAATGATGTCTCACAATTTGAATCTTTGAGTACACAAGTGATCCTTGCATAAGTAAATTGAGTGTTGTTGTGTGCATTCATGATTTAGTCTTGTGTAGCACTGTTTGAGGTACCCAATTTGAACAGCTGAACTTGAGTTTGCTTAAGGACAAACAAAAGTTTAAGTTTGGGGTGTTGATGAGTCCACAAATTGGACTCATTTAGGGCTTTATTTTAATAGAAATAGTTTCCTCGAATGCTTGTTTTGTCTCAATAACTGATTAAAATACTTAAGTTTTAGGTATTTGAAGTTTTACTAGAAGCATGGACACTTAGGCGCAAAACGGAGCAAAAAGGGGCAGAAAAGAACAAGAAATGAAAGTCTGCAGAGCGCCGAGTCCAACTTGGCAAGTCACCGAATTGACATGCATCGCCCTTTGTTCCCGTACGCGAAGCCTTGAAGGAAGTGGATCGAAAGGCGAGGAAAAGGGCAGTCGGCGAGTCGCCGATTAGTTTCGCGAAGCAGTACTGTACCGCCCAATGATCCAGAATACGAGGATGATGTAGGCAAGACACTGAAGGCGATGAGCTGATTAAAGGGCGGATCGCCGAGTTCATCGGCGATCTCAACTAATGTCGCCGAAGGATCCTCCGCAGCACAATCTGTAAAAACTATAAATACTAGTTAGAGTTGTAGTCTTAGTGTGGAACATTTTATCGTAAAAATTATTATTAGTTTATAGTATTTTTCTCTCAAGTTTGGAGAGGGTTTTGTAGAGACTTGAAGAAAGGAGTTCATCTTTTCCAAGTTGGATCCGTAGCTTAATTCAAGGTTTAATTTTTATACCCAGTTGATTTCTTTATCATGTTAGGTATAATTTCTTATTTATTGATGTGTGGCTAAAAACCCCATTCTTGGGGTGTGATTTAGCAAATATGGGTTGATATTCTTGTTGGGTCTTGGTTGCTGATAGGTTAGATGTATTTTAATGGTGATTTCACCTAGTGGTTGTGGTTTAATCTAAAGGGTTTGTAATTACAAATACAAAGCCACCCATGTGTTTTTGGCTTGCCTGAGAAGGAGGTCGCAAAACCAAAACCACTAGAATGATGGCCTAAGGAGTGGGTCGACATGAGGTTCAACCCGAGAGGGTGAGCCCTAGTCCCATATCCTAACACGTAGCTCGAGGTAATGAGTGGGGTAAGGCGTAGGCTGGTCTTCATGCCGAAAATGGGTGTCCGAGAGGAACGCATTTGAAACGGGGTAAGTTGCCCGAGAGGGAACTAATTTCCATTTAAGGCTTAGCCTAGTTACTATTGTCTTGCAAATTTCCTATTGAAAGCATGTACCCAACGATTTATCTCAACTTGTATTGTGGTCACATCCCAAGAACCTTCCCCATACTTGATTTTCTTCTTTATTTTGTTGTGGTACTATTTGTGACAAAACCCCATTTGATATTTGACAATTTCGTGTCACCCCCTTTCATTTACTATGTTTTTGTTTGTTAATATCTTTAGCTACGACTAGTTAGAATGTAATTTTATTTTTCTATCAATTCTCAAAATTGCTCCCTTGGGACACGACCCCAACCCTTGGTTGGGTTACTATATTATCGACGATCGTAGACACTCATACCGTAAGATAGTGTCGTTGGTCACGATAAGCATCACCTTCTACGATAAATTTAGCCACCCATGCAAATTGGTCATTTTTCATTTCCGTTCTTCGGGAAAAGCTGGTTTCAGGCTGCATGTCTTTTGTCTACCAAACAGATTGATCACAACTAGATTTATTTCAACTTTTCTTCCCCACACCAATATAGAAGGTCAGCACGGAGTTGCTTCTAGGTGACCTCGATCTTGCAACAGATCTAAATGCGCACAATATGTTGTTTAGAATTCCCTCACCATTTCAGTAAATTAGTGGCCTAGAAGAGTTATGAAATGTTCCTAAAGTTATGCCTCACATTATATGGAAATATTAGGAAAAATTAATTTGAATGATCCCACATCAAACCTAGCTTCCTCAATGATTACACACTTCTCACGAAAATTCTCATAATGACCTTCTATTTAGGCACCCCTAAACATAGTTGACGTATCAATCTATTATCGTATTATTCAGGTAACAACCTAGCTAGAGCATTGAATAGTATTGCACATCTGACGAAGAAATGTTCCTACTAAATGTGGTGAGAACAAAACCAACAATAAAAATCTTTTTCTATTTTTTATTTGTAGACAAAAGGATTAATTAAATAAAATTAACAAAGTAAAAATAAATAGGATGCAAGTAGAGTTTCAAACATATCAGACTGTTGTAGCACATGTAGGTCACATCTTAGTGCATTTTCAATGCACCGATATTCCATCAATGAAGACCTATGGCTTGCAACTGTAATGTAGATCTGAGTTTGTGGGAATGAATCCTCAAACTCGATCAGTGGTGCATCGGAAAAATTCAAGGCAACACAACACGTATGCTAACTAGTGACAACTTCTACCAAGAAGGTTCCATTTTCAGCCAAATTTTAAGAAAACTCACTTAATAGGTACCCAGACTTATTTCAAAGATTCTTAAAGAAATAATTAACTTACTTAATGATTTCCCCTGATAAAGACATTACCCCGTCTATCCTCGGGAACCGTCAAGAAACACAAGGACATTCACATGAACAAATCATTGTGCTCATTCTCAAAATATTACCTCACCACAATATAAAATTAATTTTATGTTATGAAATGAAGACATAATACTAAAATCATATGAAGAGAGCAAATGAAAATAGAAAGTAAAAATAAGAGTAGTAACTACTTTTGGGTGTGTATTTTCATCATCATTTCAACTGCCTTTTATAGGCAATATGACTTGGAGTAGTCATATTGCTATAGTAGCAAGGTGATGCTATCACATAACATCCACACATACATATTGCTCTAGTAGCAAGGTGATGTTACCACATGACATCCACAAATACATATTGCTATAGTAGCAAGGTGATGTTATTATTTAACATCCAAAAATAATTATTCATAACACTCCCCCTTGAAAGTCCATGTAAGCGCACAAATCTAGTAAAAATTTAAGTATACATAGTCGTTCATAATTATTTCTTTGGATGTTCATGTCTTGATTTATAATGTGCCTCGTTAAAACATTACTGGAAAAACCCAGTGGGAAAAATCCTATTGAAGGAAAAAGATTACACATATATTGTATGTTGTAATACGCATTGGTAGCGGCCTCATTAAAAACCTTACCAGGAAAACCTAGTGGGACAAAATCTCCGCTAAGGGAAAAAGAGTGCAACACGTATTCTACTCCCCTTGATTAAAACATCAATTAACAACTCGAAGTTGATGCATTTCAATCTTATATCTTGACTTCTCAAAGGTTGAAGTTCATAATGCCTTGGTGAATACGAAATGTTAAACATCGACTACATCCATGTTTTGATGATCATGAATAAGAAGGAGAAATTTGATCTATATTTTGTTCAGTCTTCTTTGATGTGTCCTCCTCTTTGTTGAGCTAGACATGCATCAATGTCTTCACATCATGTTGTTGGAATATCTCTTTTCAAGGAAATGTCACATATTTTCTAGATATGGTTACTAATCTCAACCAAATATATTTTTGACAATCACTCAATCGTAATCTTACCGGTGTAAACAAATTGCTCATCTAATTTGTTAGCAACAACAATCGAGCACTTACAAACACTTTCAACAAAATTGACTGTCTTGTGGAATGATTTGATATGACAGTATTTCCAAAGAAAATAGATAACTTTCTTGAGATCAAACTTAATAATTTCCTGCAATTTCATGATCAATAAATCTTGACACAATTGATCAGAATAAATATTTTATGTCAATATTTGATTCACTCTAATATCTCCACTGATAAGAATGATATCATATTTAACATGCATAAAATTATTTACCATGAATAATAATAGTAGGATACATAGGCGCACCAATTGCACTATGACCTGGTATTTTCAAACCATTTCAATAAGATCTAAATCGATCTTTTAGGTTATATGATCATACAACCATTGGGGTACTATTCAATGGAATAACTTTATATTCTTTTAAATCCTTCAAGGATTTTCATATAATATTTATTGTCTAACTAGACATGATAATCATTCATCATGGGTATTCAAGTTTGTCATATATTGTCAGACTGAAAGAAACCTCATTGCATCCACGATGGGAGTATACTTTTCCATACAAGTTTGTGATTTTTTTTATTTTTCAATGCACAACCGTACTTTGTATTTTACGCTTTTTCTTATCGCACAATAATTAATTTGTACACCACTGACATTATATCTTACTAAATGGACAAAATAAGTCCAAAACATCACTTTTCCAAGTGAATAGAAAAATACCTGAATTGTATTTTCTTTGGCCAATCATTTATCTGTCAACTCTCGACAAATTTAATATCAAGATTCCCATCACCATTTACAATTTTGAGCTCTACATCATATTCAAGATATCGTCGACGATTATTTGATATCGATTCTATTGGGACATAACTTATCAAGCTCACTTTATTTTTCATCATTTCCAGGTACCTGAACCTTTGCCAAGAATCTTATAAAGTGTTATGGCATGGTGCTCTTTCTGAAGCACTTGCCTCATTATATTGACCATCTTGATCATTTGCTTCTTTTCTTTTTCAAGAAGTTTTATTTTCCGAATCGATTAATTTATCACGCTTCAGGCGTGCCATAAATTATGTTCTTCAAGGACCTTTCATTGGAGCATTTAAAACTGGATTATAACATAGGGTTAGAGATGTGTCTGACCATTGACCTAAATTATCTCTTCAATGAGGATCATACCAATGATAATTCATCATGTAAAACTTATTTTCATGTTGCTTATCTCCCCCTATTGTTAGAGAATCTAACATTCACCCAACCTTATTTGGGACTCATTTTTGTGCATTCAGTAATGGTGGAGCAATGGAATAATATATCACATATTTAAATTTCTAGATGAGTATTATTTGGTTCCTGACCCTAAACCAATTGTGATAGGAGAACCTTGTCGGCTTCATACGTATAAGTGTGGCTATACTTTAAATAATACATCCCATACCAAATTTCTTTTTGGTAGTTTTGTTCTCATAGCCAATTGTTTAGCTGTAATTGGAGGCATATACTTCCTGCTTAAACCACTTGGATAAACCAACATCATTACTGTATTTTTTTTTTATAATTTGAAATGTGCTCTTGATTTAAATTCAAGCAAACAACCTTTGCAAAAATTAAATTGCAAGTTGATGATAAAACACATGTGATCATAACATAGATGCATCTATATAATAGTAAATGGTCCACATGGAAGGTGAATGGGCCCATATTCACCTTTTTATACATTTCAAAATTTCGGGAGATACAATCTCAAACTTAGCTAATGCAATGATAATTCTATCATGAGAACAAACAACACAAGATAATTATTGAAGAATTTATTATTTCTTCAATGTATATATAACCACATGAATTCTCTGTTATTTTAGTATCATATTTAAACCGGGATGGTCATCAACTGGCCATGCCAACTGATATTTATTTCAATAAACTTCTACTTTATTTTGTATGTGATTTCATCATCATGCCCATACTTAGTCACCACAAATAATATGCAAATATGGGTAATCTTTTACGTAAATATTTATAACTCACTTTGATTGTAGTAACATGAAGATCTTAAATCTTTCCATATTTTATAGTCTCAATATATTTTTTCTTTGACTATTTCTTTGAAACTTAAAAAAAATTCTTTTGAGACTTCTACAATTCCAATATCACAAGTAATTTTATTTATTTGGATAGTAGGACATTAGCTCACCAAAGCTCACAATTAACATTGAATACTACCACATATTTTATAACATTGTTTGTATGGTAAACATCTTTTTCAAGGAGAAATTTATACCATTATTGTCATGGTCAAAATCATAACAAGCAAAACTTGTTTTCTTGATTTACTTTTGTCATTAGTATTTCCCCTCTTTTATTTAATATATGGCATAATATTTTTTATGCATAGAGATACATAGCCAATGACAATTTTTGTGGCAAGAAATTATTTCCTTCTTTTGCCATTTCTATAGTTCGTCGTAAAACGTACCACAATATTTGTGAGGTAGTAAAAGTACTTGACCAATGACCATTTATACCAACACAAAATTTCTTTATTTCTCTCTAACCTCCCATAGGGGTGAGTTGTGGTATTTATTAAATCATACACGAGTATGTCTTTATTTATAATTTTCATCATCTCTTGACATATTCACTTTCAAGAATGGTCTACTTTTCATGATACTTATCACAAGTCACATTCTCCTCAATGAATTTACCATAATCATATATACATGCTTCATAATTATTCCTTTCATTAGGAGTTCATTGTCATGCTTTGAAATTTATCATATTCATATGACATAATTCGACATCACTTTTGAAAGTCAAGTGTGTCACCACTTTTTCATCTTTTTCTTTATAAAATCAAATTAGTTTGCAGGTATAGTAATCGCGTGCCCAAAATCAAATTAGTTTAGTCCCCGTTTTGTAGGCCCATATCAGATTTTGAGGCGTGCTGGTAAAGTTGCATATGAGCTTGATTTGCCAAATGAGTTGGCATCGATGCATCCGGTTTTCCATCTCTCAATGTTGAAGAAATGTGTTGGTGATCCGACATCTATAGTTTCCTTGGAGGGTTTGGAAGTTAAAGAGAATCTTTCTTATGAAGAGGTTCCGGTTGAGATTTTAGATCGGTAAGTCAAGAAGTTGAGAAACAAGGAAGTTGCTTCCGTGAAAGTGTTATGGAAGAATCATCTAGTTGAGGGTGCTACTTGGGAGACACTGATATGATGTCCCGATAGCCTCATCTCTTTCCTACTACTCTTACTCTAGCTTGAGGTAATGAGTTCCTCATGGTTTGTTCCTTATTTTTGAGTCACGTGTTTCCATGATTTCCTTATTTATGCATGTTCATGAAAAAGCTTAAGTTTTGAAAGAAATGACTTATATGATTTATTTTTCTCATGTTGTTGTGCATTGAGTATGAGTTTTCTAAAGACTTCATGAGTGATTGTTGAACATGCATTAAATATGCTTTTTGAGAATGAATTGCATAAAGGCTCCATGAGAGGATGTTGAGCATGCTTTTAGCTTGGAGAAGGTAGTTCCTCCATTGAATACGATTGATTTTGAAGTTTCATCCATATTGGGTTGCTAGATGTAGTTCCTACTTCCTTATGATGCATTGAGTATGTTTTAGCTTAGAGTCTATGTTTCCTCCTTGATTTTGTGCATTTTGATGAGTTGCATGCATGATGGGCTGCTAGTCTTGAGTCTTTTCATTTAAGGTATTCCTAGAATCTCATTCAAGGATGAATGATCCCAAGGGGGAGATATTGTAACACCCTGTATCCGCAAAAGAGAAATGTATCAATTTTAGGAAAACTGCAGGTACCAGCCACGAGGGCCACCCACGACTAGTGGATGGGACCATACACCGTAGGTGTGGTCTGTTGATGGCCCTGCCTAAGGGAGGTCTGGTGGCTCAGAACCACGTCTTGACCAATGGAACGTAGGTCAGACTACAATCCGTGGTTAGGCCCCGTGGTTCAATGGCCAGGATTCACCTTTCTGACCACCATCGAGGGCCGCGTAGGACAAACTGTTGTTCAGTCCGCGGTCCGTCGATGTGTGGTCGTAGCTCGCTGTTGGCAGTTATTTTTCAGGGTCAGTTGGGTCTTTTCCTAATTAATTAATTCCTATACTATGTCGTTTTGCCGGTGTCTAGGACCCCTATATAAGTCTTTTTACCCTCAAATTAGACCCATTTACTTCATTCTTCCAAAATCACAAAAAAAAGATCAAAATCTCCTCTCAAATAATTCTCTCTCTAAAACTTGAAGCAGAAGAAGGATACACCTAGGATTTCAAGCTAAGATCTCAATTCCTCCATTGAAGGCTAGAATTTGGATTCAAGGTATGGTAGTTTTCATCCATGAATTGCTTTCATTCATGGAGTCCTCAAATTCTCCTATTTTCAAAGTAGAATTCCCCAAGTTAGCTAGGGTTTTCTTCAATTACCATGTGTTCCCTTCATTATTGATATAAATGATTGAGTTATGTTTTAATATGCATGAATTGATGATATAAAATGCTTTCATGATGTTTCCCCTATGAACTCATGTAAACCCCCTATGTTTTCCAAATTGTGACCTTATGATGTGGGTTTTTGACTATGAAAGAGAAGTTTTATGAACTAAAGCATGAGGTGATAGAATTACATGAATTTATGATGAAATCCCTATCTAATCCTTGATTTCTAGCTAAGGTGATTGAAAATAAGCTTTGAACCTTGAAAGGGCAAAGTATGAATATATGCATGATCTTATGAAACCTATGTAAATTTTTTAGGGTGCTTTGAGAGTAAAGTGCCAATGATGATATTTGATGTTGTGTTGTGAAATGATATTTTCATAAACACATACTAGCCAGATGTGAAAGGATTTCTCATATAATATGGATTCTTAGGTTGAAAGGCTTTCTCACCTAATTGAATCAAAGAGTAAGAGCTATCTTAATGAAATTATATTGGATTGGTTATCCTAGGATACTTTTCCATGTATGATAAGAACAATTAAGAAATGACTATTCTGTGGGAATTATACTTAGCACTGAGTGGATATTGATGTGAGATGGAAGCTCTCTCGTAGTAGAGGTCGAGTTTCTAGAAGCAATCTCTTGACATGGAAGCTCCCCAATTAGTAGAGGCCGGAATTCTATTAACAATCTCCTTATCCCTTAAACTATGTGGCCCCCGATTAGCTAGTGGATCCACTTAAGGTAGATGTTCATGGTTCTACCTTAGACAAGTAGATCAACCTTTTTCGATGTGGGAGACACCGGGGGATCATGTTATAGCTCACATGGTCTCTATGTCGGTTAAGGGTAATTTCCCCACATCAAGATGAATAATGAACTAAGGTTACTTCAAGAAGTATCACATATGAGTTCAAAGGTATTAATGATGATATTAGCTTGCATTGACCACAGTTTTATGACTTATGTTTTCTTACCCTCTTATATCACATTTTAGTTGGTCAATTGCATATCATGAAATAAAATGTCCCTTTTAGCATGTTTTAAATGTTTTTATGCATAACTGTCATACTTGGTACATTGTTTGTACTAATGCGTACTCTTGCCTACATTTTCTATGGAAGTAGGATCCGACAAATAGGGTTCGAGTTTTGTGGCTAGAGCTTGGATTTGATTAATTCTCGAGCTTGGTGAGTCCTCATGGTTCGAGGACAAATTTCCATTATTTAGTTCATTTTCATGTATTTCTGTTTTGGACATGTTGTATGGGCTAAGCCGAATTTCATTCTATTGTAATAGATGGCTATGATGAGTAAAAGTGTCTAGACTTCCGCTTTTCTTTATAAAATATTTTGGACTTGGACTATTGTTTTACTCTTATTGTTCTATTTCTTATGTTATGTGAGCCAAATGGCTTTTATAGAGTCCTTTGAGATTCTATACGGCATTACATCTAGGGTGTACCCTGGATCGTGATGGGAGAGTGAGAAAATGTTGCCATTATATGTCACGACCCAGGGGTACCCTCTAGACGTAACGTGGCTTAGTTGACCCCGAAGGGGTCAAGTACAAGCCATTAGCACATTCTTAACATAAGATAATAGAAAATATGGGAAAAGTTAAAATTTTTACAATCGAAGTCATTTTTCATAAAAGCAAACGGAAGACTTTCTAGACTTTGTCTCAAACCATCTACTACAACTTTTAGAATAAACTCTTGAAACACAGACCACACAATAGTCTTAACATGAAAATAAAAGACATAAAGGTAAAGTGGATGTTGTCCTCGAAGCTATAATGACTCACCAAGATCTTCAACTTCTTGCAACTTCTAGAAACCTAACTCCAAGTAGCTCTCGAGTTTCCAAACCCTACATTTGATTAGAATGTTGGCAATATGCGTTAGTACAAAATGTACCAAGTATGAAATCTAGCACAACATCATAAGAGCATCGCAAATGGTTGGTCAACATAAGACATAAGCATAAGAGATAATAACATGGTCATAACGCAATCAACATAGCCATATATTAATGATCAACACAAGCATCATATAAACACAAGCCAACATAAGATATATTTAATGAGTATTGGAGATACATCATGTTCATGGCATAGTCTTTACTTAGACTTTCATGATTACATACTTCAACCTTAAGTCCTTCATATTACAATAGAACTACTTCACAAGCCACCTCCAAGTATACTGGTGCAATGCAAGGATAGCATCCCATACTACCATCCAAGCTAAGTACCTCTCTTTGGTCATTCTTGAGCATAGTCCACCTTTATATTCAAGACTTAGCTCTTCATGTCATCTCAATAATAATCTTTGTAAAAGGTCAACACTTAAGCTTCTCTATGCCATAACGGTACCATACTTGTAAGTAACCCCAAGACACACTTGTGCAATGCACGAAAGGCATTCCATACTACCCCTCACACTAAGCATAGCCTTGACGTCATCCTAGTCATATTCACCCTACTTTGGCCTCATTATTAGCTTACTCTCATAACTAAGGGAATCTCTCACCTTTAGCCACCTATAACTAGGAAAGGCAACTCTAGAACAATCCTATCTCAATACTTCTCTTTAATGACCATAAGTCATACTTGTGCAATGCATGCATAGCACCCCAAAATAATATATATGCTAAGTACTACCTTTAGTTCCCCATGCTAACACTTCTTGGTTTTGAACCTAGTTCCTCTCTTTGACTTTAGAACACAATGAGGTACTTTATTATGTAGTCTTAGTTCAATTATGCTTTAGAACACTATGAGATACTTCTCAAGCATGTCTTAGTTCATAGGATATGGAGACTGCTACTAAGGACTTTAACTCAACTATGTGAAGGTTCCCATCTTATGTGACCTAACTTTGGGAAAACACACACTCTACTATGTAAGAGTTCCCCTTTTTAACTCGGATAGTCCTCACATCAACTAGTTGTCACTCTCCTTTATTCTTGGAGTCCGGACCCTATCTTGTGTGACACTCCACCTCATCTTCAATATCCACTTGAGGCCAAGCATGCACCTTAAGGTTTACTTGTTAAGCCTTGTTTAATACTTATCTCTCATGGAAGAATGTCCTTGACAATCAATCCATGTTCAAGTGATTCCATAACTTTCATCTATCAAGCATTCCTAAGGTAGGTTAGGTGAGTATAGGCCTTTCACCACAATTCAACCTATTAGACTTCTATTCTCTTTTAGACTTTACTCTCAAGTCTATACATCAATAGTTAATCACATTAGTTTCACCCTAAAGACCTAACTATCATGATCACAAACCTACTCTCAAGTTTCCTTCCTTAATCTCTTTCTTATACCTAAATTTCAAGGTAATTTGATCAAATCTTTCATTATAGGTGATTCTAGTCTTAATTCATCATAAAGGTTCAATTCTAGCTTTACAAGTGAAGATCCTTCCTATTTAATCAAGTCTAGTTCAATTCATTATTCGATGATCCTAACTATGATAAATTAGTATTCAAGACATTGAAATAGGAAGATCACTTCAGAACCTTCAATTTTGCCTCTAATGGCATAAACCCACAAAGATCACATTCATCAATTTAGATTAGGGTTCATCATAGAAATCACATGAAATCATCACACTATCATTAACCAAAGCTAAATCAATCATAATTGGGTGATATCCACTAGATTGGAATCACACCCAAGCCCTACCCACAATGCAATCAAAATCCTAGATAGAATTGGGTTTTTGAGTTCATAATTGAGGGGGGAAACTACCGGGGTTCCATGGGTGGAAGAACCCATGGATGATTAAGATTCAAATACCTTCAATTAAATCCCTAAATAAATCTTGAATCAATGGGGAAAATCGCCCTAAGTTGCTGCCATCTTCTCTGCTTCTATTCTAGAGAGATTATTTTTGGAGAGAGTTTTAGGGTCTTTAGATGAATGAGTTAAAGTGATTAGTTTAGGGTCTATTAAATATTTATAGGAAGTTAATTAACTAAATAATCTTCCCCCCTAACCCCTCAACCAATTACTAAACTAACCCCTAAACACTAACTTAAAAACTAAACTTCCAAAACTGGCAGCACTCACGCCCTGCCATCCACGGACCGTGGACAGGACTACTGTCCGTGGTATTGGTTCGTGGTTTGGACCTGAAGCTCATAATTTGCAGGCCAACTCAGACCTGACCTATTCCCATGACCTATGGGGCGTAGGTTGATCTACTGGCCGTGAATGACCAACGGTGGATCACCATTTTTGACAGCTTTTGGGGACTGTTTTGGGGTCCTCCTCAAGGACCCCTTGGGTGGTCCTTGGGGAGTCGTACCCGGGAGTTTAACCCCTAAACATGTCATTCCAAGTACGGGAGTCATTTATCTTGATTTTAACCCTCATACGACACTCAAAAGTCCACTACAACACTCTACAACACGCTAGTTCAACTCACTAGTTTCCGAGGTGTTACATTATCCCCCACTTGGGAACATTCATCCTCGAATGACACTTTAAATACTTCATATGGTCTAAAATCTAACTTAGCAGACCATAATGCATGCATTACATCTAATGCACATGATCAAGGAGGAAACTCAAACTTCCACAAACTAGGCCTGCTCAAAATCAACTCATGAAGCCTACATGCAATTCTATTCAAGGCACTACCTCATGAGACAAACCATGCATATAAATCATTTTTAACAAAACCTAAGCAATTTCATGAACATTCATATAAGCAAATCATGGCAAGACAACAACCCTACTAGATAGGCACACTATCCCCCACTTGGGAGAAAGCCTACACAAACTTTTCTACCGTCATATATGCTAAAATAACTTCAAAATCCAACATAACAAGTCATAAAAGAGAAGAAATCTGAAAATTTTACTAGAGCATGAAAAGCATACCGGAAAGGGACATGAGGAGATCACTTTTGATCTTCTCTAGATTGGAGAGCATAAAACCTATTCTTCTTTTGAGTACCCTCTTCCGGATCACTTGAGGCAAGTTTCTTATCCTCACTTCCCTTTGCCTTAACAATTGGGCTATATCTCATTTAGTGCCCATCCTTCCCACACCCATATCAACCATCCATGCTGGCTAGGCAGTTACCATAATGACTCCTCCCACACTTGGAGCAAATAGGCTTGGGAAATGGAGACCCACTACCCTTCTCTTTGTCAAACCTAGAGGTGTTGGAAGAATCTTGGCCAAAATATCTTGGTTTAGTCCTAGGCCTATCTTATCCCTCGGACTTAACTTTATAAAAGTTCCCTTCATTGGTCCTAGCCCTCTTTACCTCCCTATTCATCTTCTTGAGCTTTGACTCTTCTATTTGTTGGGCAAACACCATAAGGCGTGAGATATACATACATCAACAAGCATTGCTGTATGACATTCTTCTTCTACCAACTCGGACACCCCCGTCATAAACCTATTCATCAAATCCCTAGGATTAGCTACAAACTTGGAGCATACCTAGACAAAAGGGTGAATTTCAAAGAGTATTCCTTAACAGTCATACTACCTTGCTTGAGCTTGATGAATTCTCCCAATTTGGCTTCCCTCAACTCCCGGGGAAAGAACCTATCTAGAAATTCTGACTTAAAAGCTTCCCACTTTATAGGGCCCACTACTATCAGCCTACTATCTTAACATTGCTCGTACAAAATTTGGGCAATGTCCTTCAATTGATAGGCGGCTCGTTCCGCTTTCTCAATAGAAGACACCCCCATGATTACTAGCAACTTATAAACCCCTTCTATGAACCCATTTGGATCTTCTTCCACCTTAGAGACATAGAACTCCGAAGGGTTCATTCTTAAGAACTCTCTTACCCTAAAAGCACCCATTCCCATTATAGGGTTTGCCGGAGCCACCACCTCTCTATTATCTTGTGCCGTCAAGGCTTGAGCCAATAGTTGCATGGAAGTCCTAAACTCTTCAATAGTGGCATTCCCAATTGGAGGGTCATTTGGAGTTTGAGGAGGAGCTTGATGTGGAACTTGGGGAGGAATCTCGTGATCCCCATTGTCTTCTCCTTCTCTCCTAGCATTAGCCATAGTATTTTCCTTAACCTAAAAAATCATAGGAAATCATTAGAAGAAGGCCTAATAAAGTCAAACTCTATGGCACGACTAAGAGAATGAAGAAGTGATACTTTTCCTAAGCATCCAATAGCCTACTATTCATAAATGTGTCGTGACTCACACCCATTAATAAGACTCTACTTAGACGTGGTTTGAGACAATCCTAAAATTTATCCCAAAACCTGGCTCTAATACCAAGTTTGTCACAACCCAATGGTACCCTCTAGACATAACATGGCGTAGTTAACCCCAAAGGGTTTATTAATATCAAAATCAATACAAGGAAAGGTTTCATAAATTAGTCTAAGGCCAGAATCGTTCTCCTCCTTCCTTAGACGAATTTCCACCCTTTATAAAATTTCTGCACAAGGCAGTTACAGCAGTTACGACAGTTACGTCGGCAGTTACATTGGCGGTTACATTTGACATGTGTCTAACACTTGTCTTCACAGAATTCAAACTAAGTTCCAGCACTAAATATTCTGAGAGATAAAACATATTTCGAACTAAAATACATTTTAACACTTAGCCGAAATTACAACATTCTAACACTTAGAATATTTCAGCTTCATTCCAACACTTAGAATTATTTCAGCTTGCTTCCAACACTTAGAATATTTCAGCATGCTTCCAACACTTAGTTTTATTTCAGCTTCTGCCTTGTCAATGTCAAGTCCACAACCTTGCCTTGCCAAGCCAACATACCGCTTTGTCTTGCCGACGACTTTGCCCACACTTAAGCCTTGTACGTTCAAGTTGCCTTGCCAACACCCAAGCGTCTTGAACTCTTTGCCGTTTACTAATTCTTAGTTCAGAGCTGCACTGTTTTGCCCACATACATGCCAAGACCAATTCCCAAATCCTTGCCATGCCTGTATGTCGTTAGCTCAAGTAGACCACGGGTCTAACAAACCACCCGCACCACTTGAACTCAATGTCGTCATCGAGACTGTTTTAAGATAGTCCTCGATTTGATCATCAAACTGCCAAAGGTCCTTTGCTTTCTCCCAAACTGCATCAGCTGCACTCTTGCCTTTCCAATGAATCAAGAATTCTGTTTTTGTATTCTTCTTACTTGTTCCCACAACCCGGTGATCAAGGATCTTCTCAATCTCAGCATCAAAATGTGTAGGTATTGATGGAGGAGCTCTCTTTGATTTGCTCCTGTCCGGATCATCTACATCTGTAAAGTAAGGTTTCAGAAAACTTACATGGAAAGTGGGATGTATCTTCAACCTTTCTGGCAATTTCAATCTGTAAGTAACTTCACCCACTCTTTTCACCACTTCAAATGGGCCATCGTATTTAGGAATCAAACCCCGATGTCTTGTCTTGCTTACAATCTGTTTCCATACTTGGGGAGTAAGTTTCAGCAACACTCTATCTCCCACATTAGACTCCACTGAGCGACGATGTTGATCAGCATATTTCTTCATACGTCGCTGAGCCTTGTGTAGGCTGTCTTGTGCCTCGGAAAACATCTCAAGTCTGTCCCTTGCAACTCTGTATGCTGCTGGACACTTTCCTTGATTTTTATTTTTGGCAACATCTAATGGCGTCATAGGCTGTTTACCTAGGACGATTTCGAAAGGACTCATCTCTGTTGCAGACGACTTGTGCAGATTGTAACAAAACTGCGCAGTGTCCAACAGAGAAACCCCGTTTTGTTGACTTGCTGTCACATAGTGTCTCAAGTATTCTTCTAGCAAGTGATTTATTCTTTCCGTCTGTCTGTCTGTTTGTGGATGATTTGCAGTAGAGAATTTTAACTCAGTTACCATCATATTGAACAATGCTGTCCAAATCCTGCCTGTGAACCTTGTATCTCTATCACTCACAATATCAGCTGGAACACCAAAATCCTTAACAACATACTTGTAGAACAATCAGCAGCAATTTCAGATGAACACAAATTAGGTGCAGCAATAAAAACAGAATATTTCGAAAACCTGTCTACCACAACCATTATTGATGCCTTGCCATCTACCTTAGGAAAACCAGAAATGAAATCCATGCTTACCGACAACCAAGGCCTTTCAGGAATAGGCAGGGGCTGCAACAAACCATCTTCCTTTTTACGCTCAGTCTTGTCCACTTGACAAACGTGGCAAGTTTTCACGTACGCCTCTATATCGTCTTCCATCTTTGGCCAGAAATAAGCATGAGACAGTAGAGCTAACATCCTTTCAACACCCGGATGACCAGCCCAAGTAGAATCATGCGCTTCATTCATCAAGTCTTTGCGTAGTCCGCCACCGTTTGGTACAACGATTCTCCCCCCTTTAAAATAAAGCAGATCGTCCTCGATCCGATACCGTCTCATAGTGCCCTCTTGCACTTGACCCATCCACTTAATATATAATGAGTCATTTGCAGCACACAACCTGATCCTATCATAGAAATCAGTTTCAAGTTTCGAGATTGAATATACAACAACAAATACCTCTTTTCGACTTAATGCATCAGCAACTTGGTTATGTTTCCCTGGTTTATACTCCCACATGAAGTCATATTCTGCCAGAAATTCCTGCCACCTTGCTTGCTTTGGACTTAACTTTTTTTGTGTTTTGAAAAATGTATTTGCAACATTATCAGTTCGCACCACAAATCGAGTTCCCAACAGATAGACTCTCCAAACCTGCAAACAATGTATAACAGTAACCATTTCTTTTTCATGAGTCGAGTACCTTTGTTCTGCATCATTCAATTTTCGACTTTCAAAGGCCACAGGGTGACCTTCCTGCACTATCACGCCTCCAATAGCTTTATCAGACGCATCAGTATGTACCTCAAATGGCAACTCAAAATCAGGCAACTTAAGTATGGGTTCAGACGCCATAGCTTCCTTCAAATTTTGAAAAGCTTCTTGGCATCGTACTGACCATACCCACTTAATATCTTTCTTCAACAAATCAGTCAAACCCGCTGCCTTTTTGAATAACCCGCAATGAACTTTCTGTAATAGTTAGCTAACCCAAGAAACGATCTCAAATCCTTTACGCTGCGAGGTGCTTGCCAATCAACAATGACCTGCACTTTCATAGGATCCATCCTAACTTGGTTTTTACTAACAAGATGCCCCAAAAATTTTATCTCCTATTGAGCAAATTCACACTTTTCCATCTTAACATAAAGTGTGTATTTTCTCAATTGAGACAGAACCATACTTAAATGATTGATATGTTCATCCAATGTTCGACTATAGATAACGATATCATCAAGATAGACAACCACGGAATCATCAAAATAGTCAAACAATACATTGTTCATCAAGTTGCAAAAGGTAGCCGGAGCATTAGTTAACCCAAACGACATTACAAGGAATTCATAAGAACCACATCTAGTTACACAAGTAGTCTTAGGTTCATCACCTTCGGCTATTCTCACCTGCCAGTAGCCTGCCCTTAGATCTAGCTTCGTGAACCAGCATGCCTTGCACAACCTGTCCATCAAATCTTGCACCAACGGAACCAGATATTTGTTCTTCACAGTTGCTTTGTTCAGTGCCCTGTAGTCTACACACATCCTCATCGTCCCATCCTGTTTCTTTTGAAATAAAACAGGTGCACCATTGGGAGCTTTAGATGGTTGAATTAGTCCGGCATCTAACAATTCGTATAACGGTTTACGTAATTCAGCCAACTCCTTGGAAACCATACGATAGGGAGCTTGTACAGGAGCAACGGTTCCTGGCAGCAATTCAATCTTATGATCAATGTCCCTCTTATGATAAATGTCCCTCCTCCTCCTCCTCCTCCTTCTCCTTCTCCTTCTCCTTCTCCTTCTCCTTCTCCTTCTCCTTCTTCTTCTTCTTCTTCTTCTTCTTCTTCTTCTTCTTCTTCTTCTTC